>KZ063301.1:0-49705 GCA_002091835.1 Anopheles maculatus
CGCATAATCGAAACGGCTCACATCGTTTGCCATCAAATTGATTACCGTGCCCGACAATCCGTCCGTAGTGTTACTCAAGCAAAGTATCTGCAACAGAGAGAAGATAGCGAATGAAAATGCGTTTGTCGTGCGATTTGCAACAATGTGCGCCGATATCGCTTTACCTTCCGATAGATCAGTGCACAGCAACCGATACGAATCTTCATGCCCACTTGCAGCAGATACAGTTGATAGCAGTGGAAGATTGCTAGCGGGGCGAACACAGTCATAACAATTCCTACCGCGTAGCCATATGCTGCTCCCAGCGATATTGGCGATGCATCGTCGTCTGCTATCGTTGCCGTTGCGGGACGTTGTGAATCAAAATAAAGAATTAGTTGACCGAGAAGGAACGGTTGTCCTATTCTGAAATTGTGAGGTTTTTAACATAAATTACAAGAATTTTCCATATTGGGACGTTAGAATAAACGTTGAAAAAAGATGTATGATGTGGACAAGTAAGATCTACAAGTTTGTTTTTGGTAACTTGCTTAGGACATCGTTGTGAACGGGTTATAGAGGGTATTCAACACGCTATATCAAACTTTTCTTCATGCTCAAATCGTGACCTTTTGAATCCAACGATTGTCTTGTATTGTATTGTACTCCCCGAGCTATTTGCAACGTGTCGGAGAGCACAAAATCCGTAAAAAGCCGCTTTCTTACTGCTAAGAATGTTTTTTTATTACTCAACCAAGACTTAGAAAGATCCGCCGTGGGGTGTAACACTTATTGGCTGTGGTTGCTGGTATGGTTCATGGATAGCCCTAGCAAACTGAGTTCCAGTGCCAGTCGCCATTTCCCTTTGGCAACTTTACTTATATTGTTGTCGCAAATATACCTACCTAATCTAAATATGAAATTCATAAAAATATATGACAATCGTTCCGGATCGTAGCATATGATGAAAACATCAAATATCCCAAGGGTAGAGGACACGAAGGACACCGCACACCTACACGAAACCGCAAACGATGCCTTCACAAAAATCGAATCATTCCATCGCTTCTGATTTTCACCTTCAACTCCTGCCACACTGCGTTTTGTTTGCGGACTTAAGTATCTCGTTAGCAAACCAAAGCATGCTGTCCACGTTTATTGGACTATCAAAGACAATGTTTTTCTGCCCCAGTTCACAGTGGCACCGTTTCCCCCAAAAAGCATTGGCCAAATCGAAACGAAAACGTAGCACAGCTGTGACATGCAGATGATTGGTAGGAACCAACACACACTTTCCCATGGAAATCAAGGGATCTATATCGCTCACCTGCAGGCTGACTCGATGAAGCTGTAAACAAAGCCAAACACCAGTACGCCAACCCCGTACATGCGTAATATAGTCCACAGAAGCCACCGTGGCGCCGGCCGTTTGTTTTCCTTTGCTGACCGTGGTTCACTTTTCGTGTCGCCGCCTTGCGTTTGGTGCCCTTCATCGATTGATCCCGGTTGGAGGGTTTTGTGGCGCAATGTTTCGCGTTGCCATTGCTGCTCGAAGGATGCACCGATGAGGGCACTCTTATGTGTTGAAAGCGTGTCATAAATGTCGTTCGGAACGATCTGTCTTCTCACGCCGATACGAAGCAAGTCACGGAGCCACCTTATAATGGGGTTAAGTTTAGTTCATAGTCACCAACACTATGTGACACTCAAAGAGGAATAGTTTTCGAACAAATTACCAGAAAAAATAACGCGAAACTGCGTTGGAGGAAGCGTACGGATGTGCGTTCTTCCGTTTGGGGTCTGGTTCGTCAATTTTTTCACAACTTTCCATTTCTAACACTAAAACCCAAAATCGCACCCGATTGATTACGGCCAAGCGCTGGGATGTCCAGTGACCAACTGCCGTTAGTGAACAAATCGGGCGTTAAAAATGATGCTGGAATTTTCGTATCTTCGTCTGGAGTCGCAGCTGAACGTTCGTGATAACGGTTTCGCGAGACTTCTTTTACAATGTTTTAACGGCTGAGATCCATTATCTGAGATACGCTATCATGCGTTTCGCTATCGGGGTAGCACCGTGGCTATCAGCTGGTCGTGCCTTGAGACAACGGGGAGACAGAAAAACGTGCCAAAATTGACAAAGCTTTGATATTCGTTTATTACTTGATAAGCCAGCAAAGGGGCCATTACATTCGGTACATGCTAGTGAGGTACATTGGTTAATCGACCGTCTGCGGATGCGGAACGTCGTCTATTGGTCCTTGTCCAAATTAATCGTCTCCCGTATCTTCGCACTCTTATTCACGCTCGTCGACGGTGCGTTCGCTTGCGTCAATCGCGTTTCGTGTAAGCTTGATAAGCTATACCGGTAAGTTGTTGCACGGTAGACTCTTCCATTTCGTTCACTAACCGCCTCATCACACCATCGGGACGTTGCAGAAGCTCGTAAGGATGTGCGTATTCGACTGCTCGGCCAGCGTCCATCACTAGCACCCGATCGCTGTCCATTACGGTATGTAAACGATGCGCGATTGTTAAAACGGTGCACCGGCCGAACCGTTCGCGGATGGTTTTTTGAATAAGATTATCGGTTCTGGAAAGAAAGAAAATTTACAGTGCGTTAATGTGTCTGTGCTTGTGTGTAAAGAATTGGTAATTGATTGATTTAATGACATACTCGGTATCTACGTTGGCGGTGGCCTCATCCAGAATCAGGATAATATTGTTCCGGAGAATCGCTCGCGCCAAACAAACGAGCTGCCGTTGGCCCATGCTAAAGTTTGCCCCACCATCGGACATTTTACCATCCAGTGTGCCCTCCATCGCCCGCACTACCTCCTTCAGCTCCACGTACTCCAGCGCGTTCCAAAGCGTGTCATCGCCATGCTGTTTGAAGGGATCCAAATTTTCCCGCACCGTGCCCGAAAACAGGATCGGATCCTGCGGAATGATGGAGATCCGTTTGCGCAGATCGTGCAATCCCAGCGACCCGATATCAACGCCATCGATCCGTATTATTCCTTCGTTTACCGCTAGCCGAAACAGTGCCTGAATGATGGACGATTTGCCCGCACCCGTACGGCCGACGATTCCTATCTTTTCGCCCGCGTTTATTGACATATTGAGGTCTCGCAGTACCAAACTTGATTGGGAAGCGTAACGCAGCGAAAAGTGCTCGAAACGTATCGATCCCTTGGCGGGCCAGTCGGCAGGCGGTTTGTGCTTTCCGATTGACACCAGCGATGCTTCCGGTTCGACCTCGGCATACTCGACGACACGCTCGACGGATGTCATTTGATTTTCTAGCTCCGCCGTTTGTCGCATGCCCCACTGGCACATGAAGATCAGGTTAAACACTTGTGTAATAGCCAGCCCCACATTGCCGCTCATCGCTGCATCATGTCAAGGACGGAAAAGGGAATGAACAAAACAAAAAGTTATAGTAATCGATCGAGAATGCGCTTGGGACAAACAAAAAAAAACACAACACCACACAATCACTTCTAGGAACCACTTACAATTTTCAACCATCAAAAAGCTTAAAGTAACCACGGCGATGTACAGCACACACACCAGCTCCAGCCATTGGGCGAATGCGCGCGTTGTGGCCAAAAAGAGATACCAGGCCGAAGTGTTCAGATCTTGATGTTTATCAAACTCGTCTGCCAGAATTTTTTCCACCCCAAATGCGCGGATGGTGCTTAACCCTTGAAAGGACGCATTCGCATGCGAGAAGATAGGGCTCCTGGCTGCAAAAAAAAAGGAGAACAAAGGGCCAAATAGAAGAAATAACTTTGAGCGAAAGTTTCTCCGACCGCATATTTTACAGATTCTTTCTTCGGAAACCTACTCGATGCCTCCACTCGCTTGATGCTGCGGGCCGTGTTGGTGTAGATGTGGCGTAAGAAGTAAAACACAATGGCCATCACCAGTGTTGGCAACAAAAGCCAGTAGTTTACCACCGCTACCAGCACGATGATCGCGGAAAACTCCACAAAGAACTGTAACGATTGCGTGAGGAAAAGCAGTAAATGTGTGTCATTTTTTTTTTCTCTGTAAAACAGCAATTGCAAGACTTTTTCATGTGGTGCGCACTCACCAGAATGCAGTCCATCATCGCAAACGGAAGAAACGTATCGATGCAACCGATATCGCGTGAAAATCGGTTCAATATCCGTCCCGACGGGTTTGTGTTGAAGAAATACATTGTGGCCCGAGTGATGCCACGGAAAAGCCGATCGTGCAAACGTATTGTGGCACGCAGACAGATGTAGAAGAACAGGAAGGATCTGCTCAAGGAGAGTACAAACATAAACAGCATCGCTATCGCGTACATCAGTATGTACTGATGCCGGGACAGCTGGGTGAAGATGCTTCCCTGCAACTTTGGTGGGATAGGCAGCAAAGCGTCATAGTCAGTGCTGTTATCGGCGGTCGGTCCCATCTCGGTGCGATTGCTTTTCAACCGCTCGAGTGCGCTTGAGTACTCTTCCCAGTTTACCCTGCAATCGAAAGGAAGTGGATTCAATAGGTCGTGCATAAAACCGAATGAAGGTACGAATGAGCGAAATAATCCTTTCCTGCTATATGAACATCACGTCTCAAGTGTATATGATTGAAGCGGAGATAGCTAATCGCACTAACTTGCACTTCAAACTGTATTTTATTTTCTTCCGTTAACGCTTTTAAGTAGATGGAGATAGTGTGTGAGTGTTTAAGGATCTAATTTAAGGACCGTCTATCTTCAGAAGTGTCCTGAAGACTGAAGATGTGACTCATAGGTTTCCATTTTCGTCGCTCATAGGTGTCAGTCATAATGCGACCAATTTTTTATTTGCAGTCCCTCAACTTTGTTGGCTATATGAAGCTACTTCAAATCTTAATACGTCAAACAGTTGGTTGAATCGCTAAGATACTGTTAAAAAGGTGTTAAAATTTTAATGTTAACACAATTATTATTTGGGTGAAAAGCCTTCCATATTTTGACAACGAAGACCGCTTAAAATAGAACTGAAAACGGAAAGAATTTTTAATACTGAAAATGACCAACACCACCGAATCGATAAAACGAGATGATGTCCGTTCGTCTCTATGCGCCATGATGGGTTCCAATAAACAGCACCAAATACACTCAGTCTCCTAATGGTCACGTCCATCACTAAATTACTCTTTCAGCAACCCGTTTTTTTTTTTTTTTTTTTTTGCAACGGTGTCCTGTCTCTTGTATGTCCATTCCGATTGCTATTGCTTGGTTATTAGCACCAATCGACACGTACCAGCAACATCTTAAAGCTTACCGTGTCCTCTTTTCCCCCTTTTCTGCAAAGCTTAATATTGATATTAATTTACACTTACCACTGGGAGATGTAGTAATCGATACCACTCATGCTGGCCTGCGCCAACAGGAACAGAACGACGGCCAGCACCAGCAGCAGATTACTTTGCACCGCTACGAAAAAGCTCTTGTACACGCGCCACCCGATACGTCCGGTTAGTTGTGATTCTTTATGAAGGTGATTTGGATCGTCTTTCGCCGTACCGTCGTCGTCAGATGATGGGTTTGATCGTTTCTTCGTACTACGGCGTTCGTCGCGGTCATCGTACCCATCGAAAACCATGCTGCTCGACGAGAATGGGGACGGTTGGTAGATGGACTGGTGCTGTTGATGCGCCGGCTGATGTTGGGCTGGCGTCGGATGAATGGAAAACCTTCGTTCCTGATGATAGCAAAGGATGAATCAAAAAAAAAAAAATGGCAATACAAAGTCACTCAGCGTGTTGTGTTCGAGATGGTTTTGCCATGTAACACACGGGACCGGTTCACGCCACATAATGGCATATTACACTGCAATAATTACGGGTTTGTTGTGCATTTAAATATTCAATAAACGCATCACTATAAATCCCCGTGCGGCGTATACACGCTGCTACCGCGCACGTTTAGTTATCGTGATAAAATATTCAAATTACATTGCCACCAGGGTACCAGGGAGTCAACGAGTCCCTGGGAAGTAATACCGCGTGTGCGGCCACTCCTTTCATAAGGGATGAGTGAAATCGAATTCATTTCAATTTTGAAATGTTAAAAAAAAACACACACACGCACACATGATGCCGGTGCATATGATGCGGTCACCGATCTAAAGTCGGATAAGGAAATCGCTCATTGTTTTAATTCGCAGCCATATCCTATGGCCCACTCCGTGTGATGGCTATGCGGCAGATAGATAAAACAGAACAGCCGGGCAAAAATAGCATGTTACACCTACCGTCATTCTGTGTGTCGTCTCGGGTTTACTATTGATATCAATGCTGATGGCGGCGGTATCATATTCAATCCCATTGTTCGCGACACTATCGACTTTTCGTAGCTGCTGCTGCTGCTGCTGTTGTCCGCTACTCTTGTCTGGGTGCTGTCCAGTCGTCGCGTCATCAGACGGCGCTGGTGCTTTGTTGCTTTGTTGGTCGTGTTCCCTTCCATCGGGTTCGTGGTGCGGTTGTTCGTGCAGCGAGGCAAAGTGGCCCGATTCTGCCAGCGTGCGGAATGGTCCCTGCTGTTCGACGTTGCCCATATTCATTAGCACGACATGCTCCATGTCCTTTAAGTATTGAAGCTGGTGCGTTACTAGCACGCAAACTTTTTCCTGCAATTGAAAAGTTGTGTGTAAGGGGCTACTACTGCGGCATTATGTTTTTTTATTGTTGTGTTTGCTATCGACAGTGGATAAAATACGACAGAGGTAGATGGAAAACGTGGTGTGGAAATGTGTTTTTACGCCTAACCAAACCTTCGCTACCTGTGCTCGCTGAGCCTTCTTCCGTTCTTCGTTGGAACAGTGGTTTATGAGCCCCCGTGCGAGAAAAAACATATGCATGTGCTCTCAAACAACGAAGACTGCTCAAAGCCTCCGGTACAGTGTGGCGAACAAAGAAGTTCTAGGGAATCGTAGGGAAAAATTGTAAGCTAAATAGTTGCGCACGGCACGCTTTCGCGTGGTAAACGTCGTCGAAACACGCGTCTCTTTTTCGTGCTGTATAGGATATGTGTTGCTTTGGATTCAACTAATATGCAGTCAAATCGCTCACAACAAATACTCCTTTGAACAAATTTTTGTATAACAATAGCATAAAATTGTTCCTTGAAGCGACCAAAAGTAAAAGGCCATCCTACAGGTATTAAAAATAGTAGAAGGTAGCGTCTTGCTTTTGAAGTGTCCTACAAAACATTTAGACCATCTATATTTCTTGTGCGGAATAATAGATTCATTGAATAACATAAATAGTTCTTTTAAACAGACTGAACAAACTCGCTCTAAACTCTAAGACATTAAAATTTGAGTAGATATGCTATTATTTTAAAACTTTATATTTTCTAATAGACAACTGCTCTTAGGCTTCAAATAAGCTTAGCAAACTTTATTGCGGTGTAAATTTGTAGAGCGAAACGACATTGGAAAGATCCGAATGGTTTTGACTATGGACTAAGAATTTTTAATAGGGCTAGGTGTCTATTGTAGGGGCGGCCCGGTGGTAGATGCGTCGGCGGCGCCGGTCTTCACACGACAGGACCGGGGTTCAAGTCTCATCTGGGTCGTTCCCCCATCGTGAGGACTGACTGTCCAACTATGCGGTAACAATAAGTCTAGTAAGCCAAAAATGGCAAGCATGACCTAAGAGTTCGTTAGGCCAAGAAAGAAGAAGAGGTGTCTTAACATAAAAAAAAATAATAAAATAATAAAAATAAATAACATAGTGATTAGCATGTGAGTTCTATCTTTTCGAATGGCTATGCTTCATGCAAGTATGAAAAATTCGAATATTTATATGCCGGGTGGTCTTATTACTTCGTCGGACACTATACGTTCGTAACCATAATCCGGATGAAACATCAGGACAATGAGGTTATTGAAGTATAAAATTCGAATGGTGTTTCTTATTTTCGGTCAATATTGAACTAACCACGAAGAAGGTAAAACTGCAAATTATCGAGTTTAACAGTGGAAGGTCGTCATCCAAGAGACTTCGCCGTCTAAAGGGCCTCGTGTACTAAAAGGTCTTGTGGTCATCGACCAAAGGTATCTCATTTTATCATGGGCTATTTCATTACACTTTGTACAAGTCTTAATGAGAATGGTGCTCAAAATGTTTTCAAATATTTTCTTGGAATGATTGATCCACCTTCCTAAAGCCAAATCAAGTTACAATAAATTAAAAATTATGTTTTCAAGTCATTTTAAAACACGTACTTACCTTTAAGTACTTCACGATACACTCCTCAAAGATGTGTTTGCCTACGTGGGCATCCACCGCGGACAGCGGATCGTCCAGAAGGTAAATGTCAGCCCGCCGGTAAATCGCTCTCGCCAAACTGATCCTAGCCCGCTGCCCTCCACTCAAGCTGATACCCCGCTCACCCACGATCGTTTGATCTCCGTTGGGTAGTAGCTGAAAATCTCGTTCCAAAGCACAAATGGACACCACCTCCCGATACCGTTTCTCCTGGTAATCCTCAGTAAAGACGATATTGTTCTTTACCGTTCCCTCGAACAGCCAGGGTTCCTGCGGAGCATAGCTAAGATTTCCATTGATTTCCAATCGACCCTCGTCCAGTTCAAGCTCGCCGAGTATAACCTGAAGCATGGTCGATTTACCGCTCCCTACCGAACCGACGATTATGCACGGTTTCGTCTTGTCCACCGTAAGCGTCACGTGTTTAATTCCGCTAGCTGCAAAGGAAAGTAAAATGTTGTAGCATGCTGGTAAGGATTTTATTTTCTCCTCCCACGTCTGGGTGAGCCTAGATTATGAAAGTAGTTTGCCAAAAAAAAAGTACCGTACCTCGTACATTAACTTCACCATTGGATGCTGGCAAAAAGTCCTTCTCCCAAAGAGCGGTCCCGTTGCGCATAAAAATTCCATGCCGCGTTACCGCTTTTCTGTTAATGAAGCGCCTGCTGCGAGGCGCTCGCTTAACATTGCTACGGGCGTTTCCTTCCGGTGTTGCGTTTGCTGTACTGTCCACCCCATTCCCATTCTTCGCCTCGGCCAGCAGCTCACGAGCACTCTCGTCGACCGCAGTTTCGTGTACCGTCGCCGTCTGGTTTGGGCGATTCGGTCTAAACTTTAGCTCGTCCAGCAACAGAAAGTCCTGTATCCGTCTTATCGACACCAGTCCCTCGTGAACAGATGTCAGTGCCAGCGGCCAAAAGTGAAGCATCGAGCTGTACAGCCAGTTAAAGTAGGAGGTTACGATGAACACCCGCTTAGCGGTGAACACGTTTCCGTACAGGACGTACGCGACTAAGCTGAGAAAGATGGCCACACGTGAAACGAGATTGAACGATAGCAGGCCGGCGCGTATAAATAGTGTGCCCCGTATCCCGTTCACCTCCTTCCGCCGGATGCGGTCCACCATTTGGCTGAAGCTCTCCTCCCAGGCGTACATCTTTATCACTTGAATGCCCTGTATGATTTCGTTCATAAACTGTATCCGGCGGTCGGATCGATTGGCCGTTTTAAGGCGAAACTGTGAGGCCCGTTTGCCAAGCCACGCTACAAAAAAAAGGAGAAGAAGGAAATCGACATTTATTTGCACTTTCGAAGTGTATTCGATGCGCTGCATATGTAATTTTAAAGGCTCCAAGTTGCAAGCAAATGTTTAGAATGTTTTTAGAATTTGAAAAGTTCACTGCTGCAGATATCTCCTTTAATCAATAAGCTTTATAAAAACGATTAAAACAATTTAATCATCAACAAATTAACTACAACAAAAACTATGCACTCCTGTGGCCACCCCTTACATGATTACACTCCGTCTGCTTGTGGGAAATCCCGCTGACTTGAACCAAACATCCAACACGCGCTGAATGATTGCGTGTTTAGTGCAATTTCCTTCGCCTGATGACTGTTTTGGACGTAATTTTACGGTGAATCCGTAGTGTTTGATGGCGTTGTGCATAACGAGATCATTCATCAGGTTTTACGTACCGATCACGTGACGCTAGGGAGAAAGTTGTTCGACACCCACCATCCATCCACCCAGTAAACTTACCTTGTAGAGGAATGAAGCTCAGCAAAAACGCAATGCCAAACAATCCCGAAATGCCAATCTGCCGGTAAATGAAGTATCCCAGCACCAGCAGCTCAATTAATCCTTTCCAGATGTCGTGCACAAAGCCGGTCGCCGTGTCAAATTTGGCCACATCGTTAGACATCAAATTGATCACCTGGCCGGTCATACCGTCGGTGCCCGCTGCTTTCGTTATGCGTAATGCCTGGCAATGGATAGGGATGACGGTTAATAATTGAAAGTCGAAGTAAAAGTTCTAAGTTTCTTTCGGTCCGCTTCCCATTACATCGAGAAGTATAGTTAATGCAAGGAGCAGCAGAAAAAAAGACTCTTGGTTCAGAGAACCCATTAGCTACAGACAATGCTCGATACTTGGGCTGGAAGCTCAACGAAGCCATCGTGCAGTGCGCTTTAACGCACATACAAACAAACAGTCTAGGGAAACTTTGATGCATCTCATTAAGGGCTGTAGCGAGCCTTCTGGCGAACCTGCAGTTTAAATGCAGCCCGGTGAAAAAGCAACCAGTTACTTAGTACTGTCTGTACATACCCAGTTACGTTAGGTATTAATATCGACTATTTCGGGTGAACTTACATATGTTCATAAGGCTCTTTCAAACAAGATAGCACTGTATATTCTCCATTTCCATCATCCTCCTTTTTCTTTACTCCTTGTTCAAACTAGGAATACTTAACTGTACGTGTCTAAACTGAAAAATGTTTAGGTACGGCCCCAAGTAGTTAACATTGGAGCAGCGATTTTGACTCAATTTATATTTTTAAAAGGTGAAATAAGGGGTTTTCCGAAATAAAAGGTTGCTCAAAGTTTTGTGTGAGCAATACTAGAACATAACGGGATGCTTTTGAACGGCAACGATAAATCCGCCTGGTGTTCACGACACGAGCCCTGAATGTTAACTGAAGTCTATGGTAACTATGCTCAGGCTAAATGAACGTGTCGGAGATGGTTGGCCCGGTCCGGAGCGCAATTCAAGTTTGAAGGTATAGAACTTGATCTAGATAGATCTACTATCGCAAATCCGAAATAGCAAAGACTCCTTACTGGCTTGGTTACTGGTTACTGGCGATCAAAAACAGTTCCATCAAGAGACCAGACGTTGTGCAACTTATAGATCCCCAACGAAGTACGTCATCAGCGCCAGCTAAGCCGAATGTTCACGGTTCAAAGATCATGGCTTGCATTTGATGGGATCAGCTGAATGTGGTGTATTATGAGTTGCTACAGCCAAACGAAACAGACAATTGATGCGTTTAAGTCATGCCTGGCAATATGTGGCAACTGCCGTGAAAACTCTTCTCGGGAATATCTTGAAGTTTGGCATTGGAAATGAAGCAATCCGAGACGGCTGTTGTAGACTATCATTTGTCCTTTCTGCAACAAAGAATGCAATTTCTTCATGACGTTTTGCTTTGTGGCTCAAGCAATCGTATGTAATTCTTAGTTGAAGATTCTCTATAAAGATTTTTTCGATATGTTGACTTCCTTGGCAAGTTTCCTAATAGAACGCTTAGTCTCTGGACCTCATGAAGGCCATCCCGTAGTATCTTGTACGATACGATAAGCTGTGACTAAATGACAATCCATACGCTTTTCCGACTCCTCCATCGTATAGCTTAATTGTGAAGCATAACGATGCGAATAATATTTCGCAAATGATGTATGAGTAACTAAATTTATTACCACCAACACCAGCGGCCAGTGTTTTCCACTATCTTTGCCTGCTTCACAGAATACAAAAGTCGATCTGCCAAAGGCAAAGGAAATTGCATCGACTTGTCCAGGGTGATAGCTGGCACCGATATCTAAGGTCGTATGCTGTTCTGGCGCTGGATGCTGGCTCAATGGTGGCAGTGGCGCCAGTGTTTTGTTGCGGAAATTGTTGCATAATTGATTAAATTGTGCATGTTAAAGCTGCAATCCGCTCGAACGGAGACGCCGCCATGCAGTCGCCACTATATGCTTTTTTATGTTTTCATTCCTTGCGAATTATTCGTTCTTTCGCTGCGTTGTGGCTTTTCCACTTAGCCAAGACAACGGCAGTGTACGCTTTTCTCGTATTTTGTTTCCCGCCACTGATACACTTACCTTTTTGTAGAGCAGCGAACAGCATGCGACACGAATCTTCATTCCAATTTGAAATATGTACAGTATAAAGTGATGAAAGATGGCTACCGGTACCAGCGAACAGAGAATGATACCGATAGCATAGTAATACGCTTCTTGCTTGCTAATATCCTGCTGTCCGGGAGCAAAATAGGACACCAATCCACCGAGACACTGCGGTTGCAGGATTCTGGAAGGAGAAGCGTTAGAAGGCGCAGCGTAGAGGAAGCTACGATAATGGGGTACATACCTTGCAAGTAAATCAACGACGGTATACATCGATCCATAGCCGAGTATCGATCGCCAGTAGATACGACAGATGACACGCAGAAAGCTGGGCCGATCGTTACATCTCTGTTCCGCTCGCCAGTGGCTTTCAAACTGGTACGATAGCTGAGCGCTCTGGTGGCTTGAAAGGGTTTCGTATATGTCGGTCTCGTCGATCGGACGCTTCAGCCCCGTCCGAAACAGATCTTTCAACCACCAGAAGGTGTACCACGATACGGGGCCCGCATTTGTGACTGGGTTCGTCTCGCGGCGAAGATCGTGTATTTTTGTGTCCTGATCGTACTGTGCCGGATTCATTCTGGTGCAAGGATCACACTGGTAATGGATGAAAAATTCGAAGGCACAGAAACCCGCACAACCTCAACCAAACACGGTATTCCTTCAACTCTAAACCAACGCGCACTGTACACACATGTGTGTACCTTTATCACTTTGTCGCTGGACGCGACTGGCGCTTTATCAGTAGTCTAGCACTGGTGGATCTTTTTACGTTCGCTAACACGCGCATTATGTATGCAAATCAGCTAAACATACATTTGCTATCTCATATTCCATTGCTGTCATTTAACCTTGTCACTATATCACTTGCGAAGTGGATGAAAATTGTACACTTTTATGCACTTTTTACAACATATGTCACTGTTGGAAAGTATTAGCGGACGTGTTATGCTGACAGATTTAATTTGTTTAAAAGCAATATTTGACACGGAAGATCACAAGAGTGTTGGGTCTCGCTTCCTAAGCGTCTCGTGCCGTGACAAGTGCCGCTATAATGTATGTATGGTAGGTGTCAAGGCGTTTCGGGAGACGATTAAGAAATCTCTTCACTCTTATCTCTCGACACTATTATCACCTAATCCTTTGGGAAAACATTGCAAAGAAGCTCATTTGAAAATGAATGAAAGTGATAACTGTGTAGCTTCAGAATTACTTTTCCAAAATGTAGAGTAGGAAATTTGAGAATCAACGATCACACATTAAACTACACGTTACTGTGGCACATGCACACCACGCGTCACCTGATCAATCAATGCAAGAGAAGGTCACTTGGGTAATTGTTTCTCACTGAGCACAGTTTTTAAACCCCCACGCTTCTCACTACAGTTTTTGCAACGCTCCGAAATAGACTGGACCACGCGCCAGTAGAGCACCGCTTACGATGATACGGCGGCGCACTGACTGAAGCAGTGGCGACCCGCGATGAAGTGTAGTATGGATGATGATGACGCCAAACAAAACGGGGTTTTGATGCTCATCCGCACGCCCAATCGCTGACAGGACAAGGAAGCGAACGGGACACAGAGACACCGACCGAGACGAGAATCAAAACAAAGATAACTCACGGTCAATCGTCGTCAATGATTTTGTTTGGCAGAAGCTAATGCCTACGTACATTCCACGCGTTTCCACCCGGTACCTTCTTCTGGTGGTGGTGGTGGTGGTGATGGTGACGTTGTCCCCGATTAATCATTCCTTCATCTCGCGCGCGCGTATACCGAGGCCACTGTGGGCCTGGTGTTGCCGGTTTTCGGCTTGAGCCGTATCCCAACTGCTGCGTGCCAATTGATTTGTGTCAATTCTGCAGGTCAAACAAATAGGCACAATTTTCTCACAGCAGATTAATTGAACGAATTTAATATCCCTCTAAATGAAGCACACACACAATCACCCAACTATGTTGTTTGGCCACTTTGTTGCCTTCGTTTTTTTTCCACCCGCTCTCACTGGAGGACATCGGCAATTCACTTGCTTCGTTTATCGTTTATGCTTTGCTGTTGTGTACCAGATGTTGCCGATGTTACTTGTAGAATGTCGAGTCGAACCGGCACGACGTAAACAATGGGCAAAGATTTGCACGATGCGCGTATTCCGCCCGCGAACTTGCTCGAACTAAAACGCGGACCGCGTGCTGTGGCGCTACGCACAGAACCACGTTTTAATCGCAATGCTCTCATTGCGCTGTTCTCTCGCAACGCTCAAACACACCCATACACACGGAGACATTCACACTTGCTCAATTCTCATTTGTTCAAGTTGGGTGGGGAATTGGGTCCAATTAAGTTGTCACTGTACTGTGCCAAGCGCATGGTTTTCTCAACATTATGTATCGCGCCTTTCTTTGCCATTCCGTTTGTATGCTGACTGTACTTTATTTGAACAAATGTAACTTATTCTCAGTAAGATTCTTTTTTTAAGAATCGAAGCAAAAAATGGGAGCTACGGCACTCTTTTCTCTTTACTGCAAACGCCCCAACAAAGGAAACCGGCTCGGAGCAGTTTGTCTCTCATTTTACTCACCGTCAAAGATCCGGGTGTGCGAACTAAGTAATATGAGGTTGCTTCTCGTGCTGCTGCTGCTGCTGCTGCTACAACTTGCTCTCAGTCTCATTCTATGTTGTCCTTTATGCTGTAGTAAGATTTTCGATACTAGCCCGACCGACCGTCTAGAGCGGCCTAGACGCGATATATATTCCCGGTGCGATGTGAAATTCATGAGGTCACTTGTCGCATTGCGCCTTTTGCTATTTCTCGCAGTGTGATGATGCTGAACACGTTGCCGGCGTACACACAGAGACCTTCGGACGCGGGAGCGGGATTATATATGCTTTGTGCTCGTTTTACCGGCAATAACCAAGTGTTGCAGATTTTGGATTCTTTCTTTATAGCACTGTAATGGAGGATAGCTTATTTTAAGCTGACAATACCAAGGAAATGAAGAGTTCCCACATATTACGGAGAATATCATTTGTGTTAGTTTACTACTTTTATGACAAAAGTCACAGTTTTATTGTTTAAGTAACGTGCGTGCAGCAGCGCTAATTTGCATTTGTGATCGGCAACACCCCAGTTGCTTGTTGCCAATTTGTTTTTTTTTTGCCATATAAGCAGCTTGGAAATATGTTGGATTTTTTGTTGCATTAAAAACTGCGTTTATGCGCGTGATAAGTGTTGCACAGGAAGGATATAATCTCCAACATCGACGGAACAGTCCTCCTCTCTTCTTACGACAGTCCCAGCGTAATTGCTTCCGTTTGTTTTACGCTAGATTTTTTAAAGTTATCCTCAGCAGTGCGCATCAACATTGCTGCCGTAGCGACACCGGTTTGATCGACCAGCCGGCGAAGGTATCCGATCGGGCCGTGCAAAAGCTCGTGCGGATGGCCGAACTCGACGACACGCCCAGCGTCCATCACCAACACACGATCGCTGTCCATCACCGTGTGTAATCGATGCGCAATAGTTAATACTGTGCAGTGGGCGAATTTGGTACGAATAGTTGTTTGAATAAGTTTGTCGGTTCTGTAACGAAAGGAGGAGCAACCGAAACGCTAGAAAACTTCGATCACACACGAGTTTGCTTTACTACTTACTCAGGATCAACGTTGGCAGTGGCTTCGTCTAGGACGAGAATTTTGTTGTTCCGCAAAATCGCTCTCGCAAGGCACACCAGCTGCCTTTGGCCCATGCTAAAGTTGCTTCCACCATCGGACATCCGGCACTCCAAACCCCCAGCCAGCGAAGAAACCGCTTCCTTCAGCTCCACCTCATCGAGCGCATTCCACAGCTCGTCATCCTTGCGCTGATCGAACGGATCCAAATTGCTGCGCAGTGTGCCCGAGAACAGGATCGGATCCTGCGGTATGATCGATATTTTGTTTCGCAAATCGCGCAACCCCAACGTTTTCGTATCGATATCGTCGATCTCGATGTTGCCCTCGAACGGGGCCAGCCGGAACAGGGCCTGTATGAGGGATGATTTACCGGCACCGGTTCGCCCGACGATTCCGACCTTCTCGTTCGAGCGGATGGTAAAGTTAAGGTCCTTCAGCACCCGTTCACCATCGTCCGTGTAGCGCAGATCGACGTTGGTAAAGCGTATCGTACCGAACTCGGGCCAGTTACGCTGTGGCCGATGTTTCGGTGCCGTTTCGAGCGGTGGTTCGGAGGGTAGATTTGTGTACTCGTTCACGCGTTCCACCGATACCATCTGGTTTTCGAGTTCGGCCGATTGCCGCATCCCCCACTGGCACATACCGACCAAGCTAATCGTTTTCGTGATGGCCAACCCAACGCTGCCACCGAGCATCTGTTGGCTGTTGCCGACGAGAAAGCTTATCGTTACGATACCGATGTACAGAACGCACACCATGTCGAGCCAAAGGGCGAAAGCACGGCTGGTAGAGATGAACATATACCAGGCGGAAGAGTTTACATCGAGAAATTCATTAAACTCACGCCGCAGCGCTGACTGTGCGCCAAACGCACGGATCGTGGAAAGCCCTTGCAGGGTGGCGTTTGTGTGTGAGAAGAGGGGCGATCGGTTGACCGACTCGATGCGCTTTACCACGCGTGATGTGTTTAGATAGGTTTGCCGTATGTAGTACATCACCACAGCGACGATCACCGTCGGCAGAAGGAACCAATAGTTGACGATCGATACCACCGCTACAACGGCGATCATTTCCAGGAAAAACTGTCCAGTAAAAAGAGAAAACCGAAAATCAATTAACTGCTCCGGAAAGGAAGTTTGACAGCACAGATTTGAGTTTCAGAACTTACCACCACACAGTCTAGCAGTGCCATGGGTAGCGCAGAATCGATCGCACCAATATCTTTCGAGAATCGGTTAAGGATACGCCCCGATGGGTTCGTATTGAAGAAGTGCATCGTTGCGCGGGTCAACCCCCGGAAGAGGCGATCGTGCAGATTCACCGAGATGCGAAGACACACGTAAAAGAACGAAAACGATCGTTGCACCACCAGGATTACGAGCAGAATGATCAAACCACTGTAAATCCAGATGTACTGCTGCCGCTCGATGAAGTTGCTCACGTCCGTTTGCTCCTTGAGCAGGATGCGCACATCGCGCGAACTTAAAATTGTGTGATTATCGTTCAGATCAAACTCGGGCGGAATGCCGGCCACTTTTTCCTCCCAATTTACCCATTCGGCCACAAAAATGTCCACCCCACTGACAACGATTTGCGACAGCACCATGAGCATGCTTAACCAAAACACCCAACCACAGCTGTTGACCGCTTTGATGTAGGTTTTGTACACGGACAGCCCCACGCTGCCGGTACCACCTTGAGATTCTTTTTCCTCCTCTTGCCTTTCTTGCTGCAGCAGGTCCATCAGAAGGTCGTCACGTTGGGAACCGGTCGAAGAACCGCTAGTACGTCTGGGGCGTGCATTTTTCAGCTCACGCTCGATTGGGCTTTCTAGCGGAGATTCGTCCGGTGTCAGGGCCATGATCGATTCGATGTTTGATTTTTTCAGCTCTCGATAGCTTCCGCATGCCTCCACACGCCCGCCATTCATCAGCACAATCTGCTGGACGTCTTTTAAGTACTGTAGCTGGTGCGTTACCAGCACGCACACACTGTTGGCGAGAAAGTCACGAATGCACAGCTCGTAGATGTGTTTGCCCACGTGCGTATCGACGGCGGACAGTGGATCGTCCAGTAGGTAGATGTCCGCTTTGCGGTAGATGGCACGGGCCAGATTAACGCGTGCTTTTTGTCCCCCGCTTAAGCTTATTCCACGCTCTCCGACGATCGTTTGATCGCCGTGCGGGAAGAGTTCAAAGTCTTTCTCCAGCGCACACACGCGTACCACCCGCAGATAACGTCGCTCGTCGTACGCTTCCGTGAAGAGGATGTTATTTCGCACACTTTCTTCGAACAACCATGGTTCTTGGGCGGCATAGCTGAGCGTGCCATGGATTTCTACCCTTCCATCGTCCAGCTCGAGCTCCCCTAAAAGCACCTGCAGTAGAGTGGACTTTCCCGATCCGACGGGTCCGACGAGAACGCACAACCGGCCTGGCTCGACCGTTAAACTGACGGATTCTATACCAACATTTGTTGCCTCTTCTGGTCCATCGCCTCCGTCTTTCCCAATTCCTGGTGCTGCTCCCAATGCAGCCGAAGGACACATCCAGCGTGCTGTGGCGCTATCGAGCACGATGCCTTTCCTATCGCCATCTACCGTGCGCAGCAGACGTTTCGGTAGCAAGGGTTCCCGATCAATCTCATCACTTTTTACACCACCCCCTGTGATGCCATTCTGCGGCTGGGCGTTTTCTTTGATTCCTTTGGCTTCGTCCCGTTCGCTTGTGCCTTCCCTATCGCCACCGGTCGCGCGCATCGCTTTTTTCGTGGTGCCCTTGCTTCCTTTCTCAGCCGATTGCGTGCGGGCAGCGAGCATAGACGAAGACTTTCCTTCGGGAGTGAGCAGAAAATCGCGTATACGCTTGAGCGAGATGTACCCCTCGGCACAGAAGGTGATAGCCATTGGCCAGAAGTGTACCATCGAATCGTTCAATATGCTGTAGAACGACGTTACAATGAACACCTTTTTGGCAGTGATAACGTTCTCGGTGACGGTGTACGACAGCAGGCTGATAAAAATGGACACACGCGATACGGTAAAAAACGATATGAGCGTCGCGCGCACGTACGCACCGCCCCGGATCGCCTGTATCTCCTTCCGCCGGATCGTCTCGATCATTTTGGCGAAGGAGCTCTCCCACGTGTACATCTTGATCACCTGTATGCCTTGTATGATTTCGTTCATGAAGCGTACCCGCAAATCCGTCCGTTTGGCCGCCTTCATGCGGTAGGTGGCGGTTTTCTTGCCTACCCAGGCTTGCAGCGGGATAAAGCTCATCAGGAACGCCATTCCGAGCAGGCCAGAAACGCCGATCTGACAGTAAATGAAGTAACCGAGCAGGATGGCTTCCATCGGGCCCTTCCAGAGGTCGTGCACGAAGCACAACGCTATATCGAACTTGCCGACGTCGTTCGAGAGCAGATTGATGATCTTCCCGTTCAGCCCATCACCAGCGGTGGTCGATTTAGAGAGTTTAAGTACCTACAAACGAAAAGGGGAGAAGCGCGTTATGTATGTCAGTGTAACTATGCAAACGAGCAGCGCCATAAATCTGGTCGAGTTAATCCGTGTTACCTTGTTATAAATTAAGCACGAAGCGCCTATGCGAAACTTCATTCCGAGCTGAAATATGTAGAAGATGAACGGATGGAACGAGATGACCGATAACAGCGAGCAAGCGATAACACCTATCGCGTAAAGGTACGCGTCCCGTTCGCTGATGGTGTCCTGGTTGGGGGTAAAGTAGGATACCAGCTCTCCCAGCAACAGTGGTTGCGCGACACGGTTCGCTGTTTCGAAGGCCGAAAAAAAGAGGCCCCAGAAAAGGGTTTCTTTGCCGTACGCTCGCCAGTACACGCGGGCAAAGCTAGCCCTGTCCGGGCCACGCTGTTCCTCCTCCGACCATAGCCGTTCGAATGTTTCGGCCAGCCCGTGGCTGCTATGTTCCGGCAGGGTGGCGTACAATTTTTCCTCCGTAATTTCTTTACGCTGTCCATAGCGGAACATTTCCCGCAGCCACCAGAAGCTACGCCTCGAGAAGAAGGACGCATTTTGGATTGGGTTGTTCTGTTTCCCGCTGCTAAATGCGTTTTCGCGGTTCATTCTCTACTAGCACGTTTTGTTGATCGTGATCGTGATGTGTAAATGTTTAGTGCGAATGTTTCTGCTGTGGTCAGTCATCAGCCTCACATCAATTCCCATCGGGTTGGAGACGCGGTAATGTGCAGGCTTGATGTGCAGGATACCGCGTAATCTGAACGTTTCCGAGTGATCTACAAAAGAAAAGAAAATTGTAGCAAAAGAACTAAAAAGTTGAAACTAGAAGTTTTAAATTATAACAGTCTGATAACTGATCATCAGAAGATCTAACAAAAATACATCGACCACCAAAGTGGCAAGTTATGGATTTGGTTACAGACTGTTGCCCACGGGCAGTTGGTATATGCGGTGCGGTGTAGTACACACAATGGGGGCTGACTAAACTAATCATTTCGCTTCACTGATTCCGCATCCCTCATTATGTTTGACATCAAAACAGCGCTCAAGAGAAGCATTGTGGCCCACAGCAGCACCACAGCAATGCGAAGAGGAGTGGGAACCGGTTTTTCCGGTGTGTTTGTGAAGCCCTCGCTATTGCCGAGTTTGCCGGAGAAATGCCTATACCTGCCGCGTTGCGGATGTGTTCAAACCAATGCCGCGCGATGTTTCTGTTCAGCTCGAGGGGATTTTTTTGTCTCGTTGTTCCGTGCAAACTTCAGCTCCAGCTACCTAACGGGTCTTTGGGTGTTGTTTGGCTCACAATCGTGCTTGTTGGACAATGGTTGAAATGGCGATCAAAAAAAGCCTTTAGTATCTAGTTTCGTCACCGGTAAATAGTTTAGTTAAAGAAACACCCAAAATGCGTACACTATAAATAGTTAACACCGGCAATTGGGGGAGCAAATCGTTGTGCCCAATTAAAGCGTACTACAGTTGCCATGGGCCATGATTAATGTCTATAGTTCTCGGTAAACACAGTAGCAAAGAACGTTCAATTCAGTCCAGGTCGAAGGCCAATCGTAAACAGTGCTCAATCAATACACCAGCACCACCGCACCTAGTTAACGTCCCCGCGGAACGTTTCCGTAGCACTATTCGCAACACACGCGTCTTACGAGAAGAATTTTCAAACTTTGTCTGTCTGCCTGTCTACTGTGGACACTCCAAACACTTTTTCAATCGCAAGAAGCACCATGGCACACACAACGCGCAGCATTTACACGGAAGTTTCATTCATTTTATGCTGCAAATCCGTCGCGTCGATCGTAACACACCCGCTGAATCCGAAGTACTCGGTATAAACACACCCTTAGCGCGTTCAATCACCCTTGATTGATCGATGGTGCGAACATTCCGTTTGTTTTTCTCGCTTCTCGCCGTCGTCGCCACTTACACTCGGCAATCTGTAGTATCGTACGCAGGCGAGAGTGTTGAAGAGGTAGCACAGAACACACGCACTGCCATTTTATCAGTAAATTTATTCCCCAACAATATGCGAAACCTGCAGAGAAACCTACCCGCTCGGCTGATCCGTCCACGACCGCGGCTAGATTATGAATGAATGGCAAACAATGAAACACAACACACACACGCGCGCACGCACGCATGAATGCATGCACACAACAAGCGGACGAAAAAACAGCTGTCAATGACAGCTTCTCTCGCTCACGAAAAAACGCTCTCTTCGTGCCCTTTCTCTGTGTGTGTGTGTTTTTTTTCTCCCACAACTACCGGGAGAGAGAGAGATAGATAGAGTGCCAAATCTCACTATGAACAATGCATGTTCACAGCAATGGTTAAAAACGCACTTGATGATGGTTTTGCCAAGGAAGCTGGGTGTCGTACGATCGATCTTACACTATCTGTCTTTCCCACAGCAACGTAAACATACATTATCCTCGAGAACGCAGTAATGCTCACCCGGTACAGACCACCATCTAGCACCGATGTTTAAACGCAACTAAAAAGCATTCACTCCGATCGGCTTGCGTTTGTCGTATATTGTGTACAATGTTATCTTTCTTGCCTTCGGTGCCAACAAGTCTCATACTGATAAGCACCGTTGTCATGTTGATTTGCTACCAGGGGGTTGATGCAAACGCATGGCCCAAAAGAAGGGACAAGCGCTATTTCATAACGGAGAGTAATGTTGTGTTAAGAACTGCAATTAAACCATTCTAACGCAGGCACGGTTGCAACATTCCGTGCAATGTTTTCCGTGCGATATCGTGATTCACTGGCCAATGTTTATCAGTCACCATCACAAAACGTCTGTCCTACTATCCTGGGTCTGTGACAACTGTTTTACATGCACTGAAGAAACAATAGATCGTTTTACTCTACTTGCTTTTTTGTTTGCTCAATCTCGTCTTCTACAGGGCACGTTGGCGCGAAAATCGAACGATCTTCAACACACCGAACCCACGGCTAATGAACGTGTCGCTGCTACGCGACAATAAGCTGCTGCACGGCCAAGAGCGGCGAGGATCACGCATGTCCGTACGGTTACCGTCCCGCCAACCGAGCATGGCCTCACTGCGACCGCATTCTCCGAATGCATCGATAGGTAAGATAGGTCTGTATATGGGAGAAGCTGGTCCCGAAGTCCCCATCCAACGTTCAATACTTGGCTTGGCTTGGCCGTAGTTGCCGTTACTCGTTTGTTGGTTCCTAGAGTCGTCGTTACCCTTATGGATCTTTTCGCTGACCGTTTCTTCTTTCAACTCCTGTCGTTTCCTTACCACTGTCTAACTGTTACTAAATCTAGTGTTTTTACTTTATTATTTCTTCTCACTTTAACCGGTTATTATGTTTTAAAATTGTTTATCATTGATGAGCGGTATTCTTTTCACTTCTATCGCTAAGCTGGTGGTGAAGAGTGGTCTGGCTCGAATTGCAAATCTAATTAAAAACATTACATTAATTCAATGATGTTAAAGCTACGTGAAGTGTGAAGTTACAGAAAGCAAAAACGTTGTACTTTAACCGATTTTCATTTCATAATACTCGTTTGTGAAGAACTCGTAACTGGTGATCTAGTAATCTCTTTCCAGGAATAACAGATTGTGTGCACATTTCTAACTAAATATGCGCAAATAATGTTTAGAACTTATTGTTAATGGTTATTTAATCTAATTAATTTTGACTTCGCTCGGCATGAACTCTACACATCGCACAAAAATGCTTCTTTGCTCTAGATAGTGTTCTCTAGATGTCTAGACTGCTGTACTAGACATGTAAGCTGAGCCTTACTGCGTCCGCACTAAAGCAAATAGACCTTTAGCTAATAGTATGCAGCGATGCGCGTAAATGTAATGGTAAAGCTGAATAAATTCGTTCCCATTTTAAGTACTGTGAAAAAAAAGATGATTCGCAAACTTCAACTCTGATTGGCTAAAAAACACATAGCTCTCGTTAATCGTTGAGAACAAAAAAAAATGGAAAGACTAATGTACATCCGTTCTGTTCATGTTCATTCCAAATTCAAACATTCATATACTAACGCTTTGCAATACTACATGCGCAAATAGTGCAACAAATGCTTTACATCAATCAGTGCTTGGCACATTTCAATCATACTTGCAAAGACATGCATTTGAGGAAACATTCTGTTGTTGTTTTGTTGTATTATTTAGCAGTATTTTTTTTATGATAGTCGTTTTGTTATTGTTTCAGTTAAAGTTGCAATTTTTAAACAATTTAACACGAAATTTTCCAAAACATTTGTTAGTTTGGAATTCGTTTTTGTTTTGTTTTGCCATTTTTCGTTCAAAACTTTTCCACTTCTTTCTTGCTTGTATTTTTCTCTTTTCTCTCTTTTCTCTCTCTCTCTCTCTTTTCTCCTCTATGCATATCTTTTACTACTACCACTTTCTGTTACATCTGTGCAGGCAGTCTGTATCCGCTACATGAGGTGGAAATATAAGAGAGTAATGAAACCGAACCGAACCCGAAACCGGTACCTGAGATTATAAGCATAGAATCTATGTCGACTTTGCATTGGCGCAATGTAAACTATGCAACAATATTGTACTACACACGTTAAATGATGAAGCTTGTTAGACACCAAAATTGATACCCAACACCGAAAAAAAAACCGGTCAAACTTCTATCCCTCGTCCCTCGTTTTCACAGAGACACACACACATAGCAAAAAGGGCCAGCAGCAGCAGCAAGAGCAAGCGACCGCGGCACCGGGCACATGTCAGCAAACGAAACAATAGAGTGGCAATGCTGTTGCCTACCAATTGTTGCTCAACCACTGCTGAGCAGCATCGTGACCAGTGTGTACAGACAGAGAGATGAGGGATGATCGACGACGCATAACCGCCAACCATTCAGCATGTTGGTTTCCTTTCACCGCTTTACTTACTTCGCGAGGGAATATGCTGACCGCTGCTGATGCACCTTTTAAGAGCAGAAAAGAGCGCGGAATTTAAATAAGATAACATAAAAACAGAACAGCTTTAACGTATCTCTACGCAGATAATAAATAAAACGATGTTTGCTCACTAGTAGGTATTACATTTGCTTTAACACAGCTCCTTTAACACAGTAATGTTGCAGTATCAGTATAGTCAAAACAGTTGCCATACTATCTATCTTAGTTGCTGCGCGCTATCTCCTGTAATCACTGTAATGCTATTAGCGTTAGGGGTTATTTAATTCGAGCAATAGTTTATCTAACTTATCTTCTTCCACTTCGAGCTAGGTAGTTGAATTTAAATTTGAGCATTGAAAAATTTAGAACTTCCACATCAATCTTTAGATCAACACGAAACATTATGCTTATGATTTGTTTGCATGCACTCAGTAACGCCTATCATCACTCATCATATGATCATTTCAAGATGTATTAATTGGGACAACCGTAACAACATTTCTCTGCCATTCTGTTGTTCAATGTTGTGCGTGCTATGTGTTTTTTAGTCTGTCTTTTGACTCGTAACTCTTTCAGCCTATTAAATGTACAACACCATCTATCTGCGCCCTATACTCTCTACCCAAATTACATATATCCCATCTGTAAATTTGAGAAATAGGGTTAAATATGTTAAAAAACAAAGATCCTAAAATTTACACATTGTGCTCTTCTCCACCTTAGTTTAAGTACGTACGGTAGTGTGATCTTCATACTTAGTATTCTATTATCTTTAGAGAACAGTTGAATCTGTCTGCTATAAAAAAAACTGCGTAATCAACACGTAATTTGTTACTCTCTAAAGTTGTAATTGATGGTGTTCGTGTTCTAGACTGTGACAACTTAAATATAGCACACACAACAACAAAAACTAATTATTTTTCTTCTCTATATCCTTTTTCTCTCCCCCTGTACACTTCACGTGTGACGTAAATTGCGATCCAGGCTCACGGCGAGGATCCCGCGGAAGCAGTAATGCGTCGGCAACTTCCACCAAATCTAACCGTAGCGGTAACCACCACCACCATTCAAAGGACAACGGTACAGCGCACCCGAACGAGAGTGTTACGGTCGAGATAGCGGAAATTAAGACTTAAGTCGAGTGAAGTGAAGCATATTGTGCAAATTAATCAAAATGCAGAAAAGCGCCAAAAAACTATTCAAAGAGAAGGAAGTGTTTGTTTTCCATTTTTTTTTAAGCGCACATTTTTGATTTGCCTTTAACTGTGAAGCTTGCTGACAGGAAGCCAAAAAAAAAACATCAAAACGCGTTAGCTTCCGACAAACTCACCATTCCTAGGGACCATTATTAATCGATGATGCAGACGAGTTTCAGAAAAGAGCGCCCAAACAAAACCGCAGTAGAAAATGCAGCACAATTAATATTTAAATTTAGCAACTACCGAATGCAAAACTCACTAGTGTGCACAAAAAACAAACTTCTCTAGCTGTTGCGTGCACAGAACAATGAATATTCTCTTTCTTACAAAAAAAAAAAACTAGTCGATATTTGCTACGAGACATATTTAGGCTGCTGTGCAAAAGGGATGAGATGAATAGGTAAAGGAGAGCGGGAAAAACTCCTCAAACCTAATGTCCAACAGTCGGCTAATGATGAAATGATAAATGCTGAACGATGGTAGGAGAAATCGAAATTTAAACTTTGTTGCATCATTCGACTTGCAAAAGTTCTAGGTATTTGGTTCTGTGGAAAAAAGAAACAAACGAATGGTTCACCTTTTTGTGCTTAAAGCGAAACGGGAACATACATCATTCATCGAACGAAAACGGCAAATTATAGGCTACAAAAGCCCACAGAAGCAAACACAAAAGTAGAAATGATTTCTAAGATGCATTTTAAAGCTTTCGTTCACGACGACACAATATTGGGAAGAGTGCGCGCGAGAGAGTGAGTGAGTGGGTGGATGAAATTAACAAAAAAACACATATAGAAACACGTGTAGCAAGAGCACATAAGACATAAGACAATCGAAGAATGGGTTGATGAGAAAGGACGACGAACAAAATATCATATGAGATCACGAGAGAGGGGGGAACCGTTTGCCGTGCATAGATGAAACATACAACATAAAACAGAAGAAAACATCCGTGATAACAAAAGAGAGATTCTGATAATGAAGTACTTAGTGTAGTAAAGAGCTAAGAATACAAGGAAACAACAACCGTGAATATATCGTGAAGATGGTAACAGTATAAATGAAGCAGCCAGAGAACACTACATCGGCTCTGCGCTAGATGGTAGTGAATACGGTTTTACGATACGTATAATTTAGATTCCTTTCGATCGATGGGTCCGATTGCTGTGTAGAGCATACAACAAATTAACCGATCTTGCGCAAATATGTGATCTGCCCTTTAGAAGTCCAGTGTAGTGAATGTTCAGCAGCAGAACAAAACTGATGAAGCTGTTTGATTAGCGAACAATATATATATATACTAAATACACATTAATATACTAGGTAATATTGATTCAACTACTCCGCTGCAACAACAAAAGCAAACCCCCTTTGAGATATAACATTTGCTCTACAAAATGGCATTTAACACAACATTTGTACAATGTTCAGAGTATCGAACATTAGTGTAGAACAGAATTTACACTACTCACCATCGAATGCTTTAAATACGACATTAAGAAACGCTTTCTCATCATCAATTTGTAGTGGCCAGTGTGTTAGAAGTAGCATAATGTATTGGTAGCGTGTTTTTGGGTTCCGGTTTGACGTACATTGAGGATCATTGTACACACATACACACACCAACCACCCTCATTGCTTGTCGGTTAAGTGTGATCTTGGTTTGAGTGTGCATTTTGCTGTCAACAAAACATACCCTTTTTGCATCGAAAACAATAAAAGAAGTCATTTAATTGCTTACTCAATATATGTGCATTGCTTTCCCCATCATTGATCGACCATTTGCTTGATAAGAAATGGGCTGCTTGGATGATGGAAGGCTTGAATTTAGTGGATGGAACAAATGGAAACCCCATGTTGTGTACTCCACAGCCGTGGAAAGGAAAGTCAAGCGGCCATTTTTCCGATTTAAGCTGCTGCGTACGTCCGGCAGTTACAAAATACTGGAGCCGGCCTAGAGTTCTAGCCAAATTCTAGCGACACACAACTACAAACCACAACTTGCATGTGATATGAACGGAACGAACGTTCGCTTCGAACATTCGTTTCGTAAGCTTAGGCTGTTAGAAGCTAGAATCGTAGTCAGTAGATGACATCCTAACGTAAAAAAGTACCAAAAAAATTATTAAAAATATTAAAAATTAACAAAAAAAAAACACTCACAAACACGTATATACTATTCCCCGTCACACAAACTGACGAGAAGTGTAGCGTTCATCAAAGCGTAGCATTGATTCCCTTTAAAAACAACCTTTTTAACATTATTTTCTTAAAGCCACACACATACACACACACACACACTAACACAATACAATTTTACAAGCAAAGCGCTGCCAAATGAAGTAAAAATATTATTCAACAAAAAAGGCAAAACAAAACTAACCAAAAAAAAAAAACAATAAAATCGGAAAATGTTTTAAAAATAGCTCTCCCTTTTCTTACACTAACTATTATTGCGCCCGCACCTGGGCTAGTGCGATTACCTTGGGAAACTAACATTTATTTACACAAATGTAGCAAAACCAAGTAGTAGTAAATAGGAGATAACCGGTAGAGTTGAACACAGCAAATGGAACCAGTGAGCGAGAAATGAATTAACAACCGAAAGAAAACCCGGTCAAACTTCTATCCCTCGTCCCTCGTTTTCACAGAGACACACACACATAGCAAAAAGGGCCAACAGCAGCAGCAAGAGCAAGCGACCACGGCACCGGGCACATGTCAGCAAACGAAACAATAGAGTGGCAATGCTGTTGCCTATCAATTGTTGCTCAACCACTGCTGAGCAGCATCGTGACCAGTGTGTACAGACAGAGAGATGAGGGATGATCGACGACGCATAACCGCCAACCATTCAGCATGTTGGTTTCCTTTCACCGCTTTACTTACTTCGCGAGGGAATATGCTGACCGCTGCTGATGCACCTTTTAAGAGCAGAAAAGAGCGCGGAATTTAAATAAGATAACATAAAAACAGAACAGCTTTAACGTATCTCTACGCAGATAATAAATAAAACGATGTTTGCTCACTAGTAGGTATTACATTTGCTTTAACACAGCTCCTTTAACACAGTAATGTTGCAGTATCAGTATAGTCAAAACAGTTGCCATACTATCTATCTTAGTTGCTGCGCGCTATCTCCTGTAATCACTGTAATGCTATTAGCGTTAGGGGTTATTTAATTCGAGCAATAGTTTATCTAACTTATCTTCTTCCACTTCGAGCTAGGTAGTTGAATTTAAATTTGAGCATTAAAAAATTTAGAACTTCCACATCAATCTTTAGATCAACACGAAACATTATGCTTATGATTTGTTTGCATGCACTCAGTAACGCCTATCATCACTCATCATATGATCATTTCAAGATGTATTAATTGGGACAACCGTAACAACATTTCTCTGCCATTCTGTTGTTCAATGTTGTGCGTGCTATGTGTTTTTTAGTCTGTCTTTTGACTCGTAACTCTTTCAGCCTATTAAATGTACAACACCATCTATCTGCGCCCTATACTCTCTACCCAAATTACATATATCCCATCTGTAAATTTGAGAAATAGGGTTAAATATGTTAAAAAACAAAGATCCTAAAATTTACACATTGTGCTCTTCTCCACCTTAGTTTAAGTACGTACGGTAGTGTGATCTTCATACTTAGTATTCTATTATCTTTAGAGAACAGTTGAATCTGTCTGCTATAAAATAAAACTGCGTAATCAACACGTAATTTGTTACTCTCTAAAGTTGTAATTGATGGTGTTCGTGTTCTAGACTGTGACAACTTAAATATAGCACACACAACAACAAAAACTAATTATTTTTCTTCTCTATATCCTTTTTCTCTCCCCCTGTACACTTCACGTGTGACGTAAATTGCGATCCAGGCTCACGGCGAGGATCCCGCGGAAGCAGTAATGCGTCGGCAACTTCCACCAAATCTAACCGTAGCGGTAACCACCACCACCATTCAAAGGACAACGGTACAGCGCACCCGAACGAGAGTGTTACGGTCGAGATAGCGGAAATTAAGACTTAAGTCGAGTGAAGTGAAGCATATTGTGCAAATTAATCAAAATGCAGAAAAGCGCCAAAAAACTATTCAAAGAGAAGGAAGTGTTTGTTTTCCATTTTTTTTTAAGCGCACATTTTTGATTTGCCTTTAACTGTGAAGCTTGCTGACAGGAAGCCAAAAAAAAAAACATCAAAACGCGTTAGCTTCCGACAAACTCACCATTCCTAGGGACCATTATTAATCGATGATGCAGACGAGTTTCAGAAAAGAGCGCCCAAACAAAACCGCAGTAGAAAATGCAGCACAATTAATATTTAAATTTAGCAACTACCGAATGCAAAACTCACTAGTGTGCACAAAAAACAAACTCTAGCTCCTCTAGCTGTTGCGTGCACAGAACAATGAATATTCTCTTTCTTACAAAAAAAAAACCTAGTCGATATTTGCTACGAGACATATTTAGGCTGCTGTGCAAAAGGGATGAGATGAATAGGTAATGGAGAGCGGGAAAAACTCCTCAAACCTAATGTCCAACAGTCGGCTAATGATGAAATGATAAATGCTGAACGATGGTAGGAGAAATCGAAATTTAAACTTTGTTGCATCATTCGACTTGCAAAAGTTCTAGGTATTTGGTTCTGTGGAAAAAAGAAACAAACGAATGGTTCACCTTTTTGTGCTTAAAGCGAAACGGGAACATACATCATTCATCGAACGAAAACGGCAAATTATAGGCTACAAAAGCCCACAGAAGCAAACACAAAAGTAGAAATGATTTCTAAGATGCATTTTAAAGCTTTCGTTCACGACGACACAATATTGGGAAGAGTGCGCGCGAGAGAGTGAGTGAGTGGGTGGATGAAATAAACAAAAAACCACATATAGAAACACGTGTAGCAAGAGCACATAAGACATAAGACAATCGAAGAATGGGTTGATGAGAAAGGACGACGAACAAAATATCATATGAGATCACGAGAGAGGGGGGAACCGTTTGCCGTGCATAGATGAAACATACAACATAAAACAGAAGAAAACATCCGTGATAACAAAAGAGAGATTCTGATAATGAAGTACTTAGTGTAGTAAAGAGCTAAGAATACAAGGAAACAACAACCGTGAATATATCGTGAAGATGGTAACAGTATAAATGAAGCAGCCAGAGAACACTACATCGGCTCTGCGCTAGATGGTAGTGAATACGGTTTTACGATACGTATAATTTAGATTCCTTTCGATCGATGGGTCCGATTGCTGTGTAGAGCATACAACAAATTAACCGATCTTGCGCAAATATGTGATCTGCCCTTTAGAAGTCCAGTGTAGTGAATGTTCAGCAGCAGAACAAAACTGATGAAGCTGTTTGATTAGCGAACAATATATATATATACTAAATACACATTAATATACTAGGTAATATTGATTCAACTACTCCGCTGCAACAACAAAAGCAAACCCCCTTTGAGATATAACATTTGCTCTACAAAATGGCATTTAACACAACATTTGTACAATGTTCAGAGTATCGAACATTAGTGTAGAACAGAATTTACACTACTCACCATCGAATGCTTTAAATACGACATTAAGAAACGCTTTCTCATCATCAATTTGTAGTGGCCAGTGTGTTAGAAGTAGCATAATGTATTGGTAGCGTGTTTTTGGGTTCCGGTTTGACGTACATTGAGGATCATTGTACACACATACACACACCAACCACCCTCATTGCTTGTCGGTTAAGTGTGATCTTGGTTTGAGTGTGCATTTTGCTGTCAACAAAACATACCCTTTTTGCATCGAAAACAAAAAAAGAAGTCATTTAATTGCTACTCAATAGATGTGCATTGCTTTCCCCATCATTGATCGACCATTTGCTTGATAAGAAATGGGCTGCTTGGATGATGGAAGGCTTGAATTTAGTGGATGCAACAAATGGAAACCCCATGTTGTGTACTCCACAGCCGTGGAAAGGAAAGTCAAGCGGCCATTTTTCCGATTTAAGCTGCTGCGTACGTCCGGCAGTTACAAAATACTGAAGCCGGCCTAGAGTTCTAGCCAAATTCTAGCGACACACAACTACAAACCACAACTTGCATGTGATATGAACGGAACGAACGTTCGCTTCGAACATTCGTTTCGTAAGCTTAGGCTGTTAGAAGCTAGAATCGTAGTCAGTAGATGACATCCTAACGTAAAAAAGTACCAAAAAAATTATTAAAAATATTAAAAATTAACAAAAAAAAAACACTCACAAACACGTATATACTATTCCCCGTCACACAAACTGACGAGAAGTGTAGCGTTCATCAAAGCGTAGCATTGATTCCCTTTAAAAACAACCTTTTTAACATTATTTTCTTAAAGCCACACACATACACACACACACACACTAACACAATACAATTTTACAAGCAAAGCGCTGCCAAATGAAGTAAAAATATTATTCAACAAAAAAGGCAAAACAAAACTAACCAAAAAAAAAAACAATAAAATCGGAAAATGTTTTAAAAATAGCTCTCCCTTTTCTTACACTAACTGTTATTGCGCCCGCACCTGGGCTAGTGCGATTACCTTGGGAAACTAACATTTATTTACACAAACACCGAGACACACACACACATAGTAGCTTTTTAAAAAGATAGAAGACAAGAAGAGTCAGAAATGTGATCTCTTGAATATTTTTCGTAAAATAGGGGAAGATTTTAGGAAAAATATTCGGAGCATATTCTGTTTACACACAGTCACACACTTTAATACCTTCCACACACCGGAAACGGGCAGCAAAATCCCAAGGAATCGTACATGCCAAAAAACACGTGAAAGACGTAAGCGAATACTGACACCATAGAACACAATAGTGCGATCGTGCAGTTAAGAAAAAAAAAAACATGGAGGAACGGTCCAAGCAATACAAGCAATATAGCCGTAATCCTTCCATAATATTGAATACATCCTTACCCAGTAAACCCAGTAACTACTATTATATTTCCAAATAATCTATTTAAATCGTAGCGGCATGCATGAGAGCTTACCGTAACCAACAAAAAAATAAATAAATCCTATATATGTATTCAAAAGCTTTAACTCGAACGAAACAAAAAAGGAATGGACAGTGTAACACGGGATACGCAAAACAAAGAATGGCGATAGAAGGAATAGATAGTAGATGACCGGAGTACATTTAACAGAATCTCCCCTCACACACACACACACATTCTCTTATTGTAGTTGTTGTAAACACTGTGAAAAAGCGATTTTCTGCATCCTCGATTCTCGACTACTAAGATTGCGGCGCATCAAGGAGCGTGTGATGATGCACCAAACAAAACAAAAAAAAGCCAGCCCTTTTTGCCTACAGTCAAAACCAAACAAAATTAAAACAAAAAGCAAAAAAACAAACAAAGCGGTTCTCGAGGTATATATATATATATAAATATAAATATACATGTATGTATAAGAGAAAGTGCGAAAGGCGAGAAAGAAACTTATAAGTAATAGGATGGCTTTATACAAAACAAAATATATTGAAGTATATATATATAAATATATATATATACACACACAAACACGTATGAGTTATACATAAAGAAAAGCTATCTCTTGATCTATTCTGTACTGCATTAAGAAATATAAGTACCGTAGTTAAACTGAATGCGCACACTACAAACCAGACATGCAAAAAGAGTTGGTAAGATGATGATACCGAAAGGTCGAAAGATATAAAATACAAAACAAACAAAAAAAAACTGACGAGAAAACAACAGGCTTAGAATTTAACAAACCTAGCACATACAAAATAATCGCCGTAGATGGATAGATTTTGGAGGATGTTTAAAGTTCAACTTATAACTCAATACAAATGGCGCCTACAAAGCAGCAAAACCCTACCTACGGTTGGCTGGCTGGTAGAGAGAGAGACAGAGAGATGGTATTACCTATGGTATCAGAATTTAATGGCAACATCTATGTACTAGAACCAACATTCGGCACGAGGTAAACGTACGAACATCACTGCAAAGCGAGTCGTATATGTTTGGTACCTACCAACAAAAAGCAGAAAAGTAAAAAAAAAAAACGAAACAAATGAAAATTACAGCAGATTGCTGGATTTACATGCTGAGTAAAGGACGAATGCAAACACAGTCAGATGAGGTGGAAGAACTAAACACAACGGGGATGATGTATTGTAGCAAAACCAAGTAGTAGTAAATAGGAGATAACCGGTAGAGTTGAACACAGCAAATGGAACCAGTGAGCGAGAAATGAATTAACAACCGAACAGTAAAAGCAACATCTACGTTCTAGAAAACTTCTACATACCATTAGAACTAGTCAAACAAACAAACAAAAAGAAAGACCAACGGTACCAGAAAACATCAATAGAAATTTGAAATAGTTTTCCGCTTGTTTGTTTTAATATGTCGCAAAATGGGGCGAATATATTTACTATTTTTGGCTTATTTGTATCTTTCCTGATGCACTTTACACCAGCTAGCTAGCAGGTTCATGTGGATGTTGCACGAAATGGATGGGAATGGACGCTAAAACGCCCGGTTATTTGAAATTTGGGGAAGAATTTCAAAGACTAGTTCGTTTTTTGCAGCATGAAACTTTAAGCAAATGAGATAGGCAACTTGAGGCATTCGGATTTGGCAAACATTCCATATGACCGGCTATTACTAGCTGTACTACGAAGAGACACAGACAAAACATTTCTATTTTCATGCAGCGTTGTTTGTGACAACTCGCATAAATGGCATCTCTGATTTACAATTTACAACGCCCTATGTAGCCAATAGTCAGGTTCAGTACTAATTTAGATGGATTGTAGTCGTAGCGTGAGTAGAGTCAAGTAATTAAAACGTAAAACCAAACAAAAAATCAGTAGTGAAATAATCATGAAACGACGACAACTGTGTACAACGCGCTAATCGTGTTTAAGTTTTTTCAAAAACATTCCGTTTCCGTAGCGAGATAACAAGTAGCGTAGGATGTGTGTAGAGACACAACCACTTAGCTCCCGAAAATAAAATTGTATCGGAAGGTTTAATCATTACCGCCTACCATTAGCAGCATGTATTTTTGGGAAACTGTTTAAAAAGGTGCTGCTCACGCAGATACACACACGTTCTAGCCCTGACTCACTCAATACTACTCGTACTGTCCTATCTCCTATTTATTATACATGGTCTTCTCTTACCGTAAGGGAATCTAATGTGTAGGAACATTACAGGAAGGTTTACACCCTCCTGCTGGTACGATTCGACTACCTTTTTCTATTCCGATTCCGTCAGCACTAGTGGCTACTGTGGAGAAGCACATTCGTCTGTGACATTGCAGAACAAAACAGAAACAAAACACACACACACAGAATTTGCATTGAAGCGTACCAATCAATGTGTCCACACTCAGAAACACCAGACAGCAAAAAAAAAAATGCAAGAACGAAAGCAGTTCGAAGCAGGAAGGTTTAAACGTACACTACTTACTACCATACGCTCCATACACTAAGCAGACGCACACACCCAGCAGGCTCTCTCTTAAGCGCGCGTAGGTAAACGTTACGTTCTGGGTTTGCATAAATTAAGCCTATGCACACACAAATGGCGGCGCATGTTATGTGATGCGTGCGTACGGCAGGCAGGAAATAACGCTAACGCTAACCGCACCGGAAAGGAACAACAACTGTCGCATGTACATCCAATTCTGCACACGATGATGACTAACCATGCATACTTAAACTAATGAGCGACAACTCTACTATGAACAAAAACAGAAAAAAAACAAACAAAAAATTACAAAGGAAAACAACACGATGAATGAAAAATCTAGCTAAGATGTATCACTTTACAGAACCTAAAATCTTTTAATGAAACTTATTTACTTTACATAAACTAACAAAACCACAATGGCGGACGGGTTGTTTGTTGGCTGTGTTTTTTTTAACGCTCTGTTAAAAATGATGACCACAGTGAGTGTGCCATTAGTAGGTGATATTACTTACTTACCTTATAAGATGTTGGAAAGGTTCTGCCGTCTCCAGAAATGTAGGAATCCAGGATACTGCTCACGCTCCAGTAGTACGCCGTCTGTCATACAATATTCCGACATTTCGGGAAACACCAATACTCCACTCCGACTAACTTGTGGTTCCACTTGTGGTTAGAACAATGGAAGAGTCGTTAAAATGACTGCTAAGCGGTCTTAGCCTGTCGCCGCTGTCTGCCGTTCTGGAGGACGCAACAACACCATCACTCCATCTCAGTTCGGGCCTACTACAGCTCCGTTCATTCTCATAATATGTCCAGCATATTGGAACCTACGAGTCTAATTCGTTACACGATGATGAGGTTACCGTACAGCTCGTAGAACTCGGCCTGCATTACATCTCATCAAAAATACGAAACCAAAAATCCTTGTGAGCATCTTTCGAACGCGACTAAGAGGATATTGTCAGTTTTGGACAGAGACCATGTCTCAGAGGTGTATGTGAGTCTTCTACTTCTTCTTATCAGGCGCTACAACCGCTTCGCGGTCTTGGCCTGCTGCAAAAATCCTCGATACCGCTCACAGTCTAGCGCCGTCGTCTGCCAATCCATTATCCCGGCCGTTCTGGCGGACGCATCAACACCATCACTCCATCTCAGTTTGGGCCTACCACGCCTCCTCTGTCCATGTGGACGGCCTAAAAGGGACTTTACGCGCTGGGTCGTCCGGCGCCATTCTCATGACATGACCAGCCCACCGGAGCCTGGCGAGCCTAATTCGCTGCACGATGGTAAGATCATCGTACAGCTCGTAGAGCTCGTCATTGTAGCGGCTCCTTCATTGTCCTTCCACACATACGGGGCCAAAAATCCTTCTGAGCATCTTCCTCTCGAACGCGGCTAAGAGGGTTTGGTCATTTTTGGACAAAGTCCATGTCTCAGAGGCGTATGTGAGTACTGGGACTATAAAGGTTTTGTACAGTTCCAGCTTCGTCCGTCGCGACAGGTATTTTGAGTGGAGAAGTTTCCCCAGGCTGTAGTATGACCGGTTGGTAGCCAGCACCCTTGCGCGCAACTCAACGTCTATGTTGTTGTCGGTGCTAACCTTTGACCCCAGATAGGTGAAGTTTTGGACGACTTCGAAGGTGCGATCACCTATCTGTACAACACCCCTGCGTAAATCAGTGTTTGTTAACAGGGCCGCTGGTGGTGCCACCATCATTTTGGTTTTTGCCTCGTTGATCTCCAATCTGAGGTTCAGTGCCGCATGCTCGATCGTTTGGTAAGCTTCTGCTACATAGGAGAGCCTCAAACCAATGATGTCTATGTCATCAGCGTATGCCAAGATCTGGAGTGACTTAAAACTTCCCGAAGTTTTCACCTCCGAGTCTCGGATGGCCCTCTCTAGCGCCAGATTGAATAGGAGGCAAGCAAGCCCGTCTCCCTGGCGCAGACCCTTGGTGGTAGCAAAGGGCCCTGAGAGTTTTCCATCCACCTTCACCTGGCATGTGATGTTGGTCATTGTCATACGTACAAGCCTGGTAAGCTTGGCCGGGATTCCAAATGAGCTCATTGCGTCGTATAGTTTTACCCTGGTTATGCTATCGTAAGTGCCTTAAAATCAATAAAGAGATGCTACTGCACGACCAACTTTACCGCATGGTGAAGATGTGGACAGCGGTTGATTTTCTTTTTCAGAATCCTCTCTGATAGCTTCCAATTATCTCTTCGACGATTTGGACAAGTCGATCTTGTAGTATTAAGGAGAATATCTTATAGGCAGTATTCAATACTTTAAAATCTCTGCGCTCGCTGCACTCTAGCTTATCTTTCTCATGGGGTACATGGGACAGATAAGGTTCTAATCCCATGGTATTGACACGCTATCTCATACCTCAGTAATAATTTGGTGAATGGTCTTTTCCGAGTGCTGCATTGATATTTTTTTCTAAGTTGGTGTCATTCCGTCGATGCCTCGTTGCTTTTTAGGGTCCTACTACTCGCATAATCTCATCTGCTTGTATGTGATGCTGGGAAATAGAACGGTTAGCTAGCTTACGAGTGTTCATTAACTTTATGCAATAATAATCTTACCTTCATTGCAAGTTATTGCTGTTGATTGTCGTGAATTAAAATCAGAAATAGTATTACTTACCTTACACTACTTGCATTACAGAAATTGTCTTCTTTTTCTTTCGTTCGACCTAAAACGATTCCAGTGTTTTGTTTCATCATTCAACCACTCTATTTGTAAGATTTCTTCGCTCTCCAGTCCAAAAACTCATCAAACTCTTCATCATCGTCGTCATCGTCTCGATCATCCTCTTCGTTTGGTGACTGTAGAGATTGGCTAGCGTTTTCGGGGCGATTGGTGCCACCTTCGGAAAGCGTTGATCCCTTCAAAGTTTTAACCTTTTCCTTCTTTTTCTCTAGATCCAACACACGGGACCAATTACGAATTTGTTCATCAATCTCCGCTATTTGCCGCTCGGCAGTAGATTCCTCTTGTTCTTCACTAATGATAGCCATGGAAACGTTCGTCGCTTCCTTTATTTCTTTCTGAAACTTTTCCCACTCCTCATCGTTCGGGTCCTTGTACTCCTGATTGCGTGCTTTTGCATCCATTTTGGGATCGTCGAAAAATCCTTCAGGCAATTTTTCTTCATCTGGTGGTAACATTGTTGATCCACCCGCATCTGGTGCCGTGTCTTCGACATCCATCGATTCGGCATGCTGTTGTTCACGGTGCCTCTCGGGAAGTCGAATGTTGACGAGATCTTTACGTATGGAGGAGGTGACTGAACTGGCGTTATTTCCCGTGCCACTATCAAAAAAGTCATCCGGTAATCCATTCTCTATTACTGTCGGCTGAGCTGAATTCTTCAAAATTCCCTTTATCTTTTTAACTGGCACACTTTCAGCGGCATTTTGTTCAGTTCCGGCTCGCTTTAGATTCGATTGCGCCGCAATGCTGGATTTTGAAGGCTCCGTACCTTTGACCACAGAAGTTTCCTTCAGCTTCTTGGCAAGCTCGACATTTTCTTTGTGTTGCTTAGAATTTAGATGTACTTTCCAAACCGCTGCAGACCGTACTACCGACCGGCAAAGAACGCACATTAACTGTCCTGCATCGTTATACGTATATAGATAAAGAAATGGGTTAAGGAACATACTCTGCGTAGTGAGTGTTGAATAAATATTCGTAGGGTAAAGAAACCAAATAACAGTTTAAATAATAACATTTTAAAAGGATATTTTGCTAGCGGTGAATCGATCCGATTCGAGTCACCGTCCGATGGTTGCTGCTGCTTGGAAGCCTTCGTTTCAGTCATTATACGGCGCAGATCTTGCTGCGAGTATTTCTTCTTGGCCAACTTGAAAGCAGCAGACATTTTTGAAACTTGAAAATACTTTCACGATACAAAAACTATGTAAAAATAGTACGGCAAATCGGAAAACCGAGTTTTTATTTCGCACTCGCGTTTATTTATCAACAATGTTTGACAACTTTCGATGACAGTCTCAAAAGCTCAATCGATTGCACAGAGTGCTAGCCCGGAGGTACAGGACGTTTGACGTTTCCAGTGCGCAATCAGCTAAAAATAAAGGTAAATATAATTTTATAATTCATGTTTCCAATATCATCTGATAGTTTTAGGAGCATGAAACAGCATTTATCTAATTCTAGCTTTGTATACGTTGTATCATGACTGTATTATTAAAAATAAGCACCACGAATGTGTTTTGAGAAGCTTGTTCTAAAAGCGACATTTTGGCAGTTGTTTTAGTACAAAAGCTCACAGAAATTTGGCGCAAGAAAATATGCGGATCATTTTGATGCGCCGTTATTTAAATGTATTCAAAATCCTCAGTGGCTTTACAGAACACTCCAAAAACACCCGAGAATCATCAAAAAGGTACAAATACTGGACACTAGATACGGGTTAGGTTGATACAGCAAGCCAACATTCGCCATTCCAAAATAGCAATGCAATAGAATCCTGTTCTAGCACAATAATGAGCAGATTGATTGGCTTAATAGGCACCAACTTCTCAAGAGTCCTTGTACACATCCGAGAAGAGAAAACATTTCGAGTTTGTTTTCTTTCAAACGCTGAACATGCAACTGAATGAACTTGCAACCGTTGGTGCTATTTAAATTCAAATTTTAAACATATCAACTGTCGTACCGTTCGAACACTCACCGTACAGCTTTTAGTACAGGGTTGCATTGAATCCAATTACGTTTGATCCAATCAGGACATTTATGGACAAATCGATTCAAATAGGGTTTCCCAACATGGTACGAGTTCATATATACAGTTTTAAATACTGTTTTCCTAATTTCCTTGATGTTGACCTGTTTCCAATAGACTATGGGAGATAATATCTGGTTTCCTTGAATGATTTTATAACCATAATTATGTTCGACAGAACGGTTCAGACGAGATACGGATGCCGTTCCTATCGTGTTTGAGGTTTGCTAAATCACAATTACTTTGAAGAGATGATCGCTTTGCCTCATGTTTTGGTAGTAAAATGATTCCTTACTAATTGATAATTGTTTAATATATTATTTATTAACGGACTTTCAAGTAGCCCACTTAATATCGTTACAAATTACAAAATGACAATTATTTACTCCCACCGCCTCGTTCTCATAGCTCGCTCATGGAGGATATCCGCCGCTGACAAACCGGGCTCAAACTCCTCGCTGGCTGCATTGAGCGATCGGATAATGATAAAAATGCAACATTATAAGTTTGTTCTACCAAATTTATCTTCTTGGCTTAACGACTTGCTAGATCATGTCGGCGACTTTGTGGCTTACTAGACTTATTGATACCATGTAGTTGGATAGTCACTCCTCATTACAGGAAAACGATCCAGACAGGACTCAATAGCCGGTCCTGCCGAGTGAATATGCCACATGCTGTGACAAATGGCAACAGTTTATAATTTCATTTTATGAGTTCATAGGACAATTTATAATTTAACTCGTGTAAGTTTATATCATACCATAAGTAGTAACGCAACATATTCCATACATATTTTTATAATAAATACTAAATCTCTCGTATCTTTCCTTTTCATACTACGAGAAGAACTGCTACAGCGGATCAAACAATGCATTGTCTCTACTCGCGCCAAGCATATCGCGCCCTGGTCATGCTGTTCGTGAGAGCTGATGTTGTGTTAACGCTGCGGTACCAGCATGTGCGATGTGCGAGAATCGAATTAGTTGCGTGCTGACATTCAAACCGATTGGTTCGCGCGAGCTGCTCCTGCCGTTCGTAGCGCATAGAGCACGTTCGAATAAACAACAGTGACCGAAACGTGGTGTCTTTATGTGTGTGCGTGATTGTGTCGTGTTGAATTACCGGCACTGGTAATCGTCGGTCGCCTGCAGAGAACACCTATTGAACTGTGCTGAAACGTGGAAAGGCACGCACTTTCTTTAAACTTAGCATCTTTGCTGAAACCGATCAAAGTTGTAGTAGAACGGTCGGAATCAATTCCGAGGCCGAAAATAGCACGTGCAAAACAATAAATAAAGCAACAATCTTTAGCAAGCACAGCACGGCAAGAACGGTCCGCAAAGACATCTATCTACGCGAATGGCACCGTATCAGACGTTTTTTGTGTTTCTCGTTAATCCACGGCAGTTTCAGCGTGACATGTTAAACAATTTGCTATGCCCACAGTAAGCAAAGCCGTGGTGGTGTCGATGGCAGAAACGGTGCCAGTACGAATTGCTGCATAATATAGCATAAATAAACTTTCGCCTGTACAACCCTACGGGATGTCTATGGATGGATGGTGTGTGTGTGTGTGTGATGGTCTAAGCGTGTGTAGCAGAATAAAATGAGTGATTTATGGGCATTTTCATCGGATCGTTAATGTTACAAAGATTGAGCGTTAAGTTGACCTATTGCTCTAGTGAACTTGTGGCTAGAAGAACACAGTAAAATCACAACCAAATAAAAACAACCATTTGCTGCGCTACTAAAGGTAAGTCTAAATATTGATAAGGTTTTGGCTAAGGGCAGCACAGCAGTAACGACACAGTTTCAATCCTTCGCATCAACATATTAATTTTAAGTGGATGAGAATATTAAACACATACCCCAGCCGGTCAGGTTTGTCCGATAGACGGGAGAAAAATAGTGCATGATGGATTGGATGATGGATAGATCGATGGTGACTCTTGTTCGTCAATTAGCGGCTTCATGCTAGATGTAGCGCGTTTATACACACACACACACACCACCATCCCATACGGTCCCTATATCCGACCGAGCGCAGCTGGTGATAGGCCCTATCAAACGGTGTAATAAATTCGATAAACGAAACCGTAACAGCTCATCGATCAATTGCGCATCGTGATCCCGGCCGTTGCATTCGGGCTGGCTTTCGTTGGTTTTGTTTCGCCTCAACTGCAGTATTTGCGTCCGTGTCTCTGTTAGTTTGGTGTAAAAAATGTAACAAACAATCGATTGGCAATGAGTAATTAACAGGCGTTAATGTCATCCAGCGGGAAGGATAAATCGGACACCTTCCAACTCCATCCGTCTCGTTTGAATCGATAGATCGATGGAGCTTCAAGTGTGAGTAAACAGATGGGGGTTTTGTGTGTCGTTTGCTGTTTACTGTAGCACAAGATGGTCCTCTCATTCCACTTCGCACTGGATCGGTATGCTCGGTTCCTTCTTTACGATCATAGCATACGAGAGAGCGCGCTCGCATCATTACCGAGCACTAAATCCCATAAGACTAAAGCGGTTTCGCGCGCTGCTGGCCTTGAATAAATTCAAGTGCCAATCTGCGATCTTAAACTCACTGTAGCAATCACGAGGAAACACCGGAAGAGGAGAGTAAAAGCGGTAGGATTGGTGGGAGAATATGGCGTGCGATAGAAAACAAAGTAGATCCAACTAGCGTCATCTGAACCTGAATCGATGTTTCCGCTATGTAGCCTGCGGGATACGGGATATGGGAACGAAATCCCGTGCATCCTACGGTTGTTTGTATTTGAGAAATGGCGCAAGCTGCTGCTCCAAGGATGGCCAAGGAATTGATGCTCACGCAAGCCTAGGGCAGCGGTTGCAGCTCGACACTCTTCACGACCCTGATTTGATAAATCAATTATGTTTGAACATTACTTTGCACGCCACACATGCCATATGGCATGGCTGCAAACGATCAGCGGCTCGTTCGTCAAGGGGATACGTGATGAATCGCAAGCCCGAGACGGACGCCATTCGGATGGATGTTCTTTTCGAGCGTTTCCAAGTGTCAAACTGCATTAGCGGGCAAGCCACTCTTGGCGCTAGGCAAGGTCGCGCTACAGACACACGGATTAGCTAGTAGGGCACGTATTTGTTTTTTTTGTTTACTCACTCACACATCTAAAACTTGCAAAGACGATGAATATTTTATCTGTGTTGCGAGCTTTGCACAAAAAATCCCAAACTTTAAGCGGAGCAATCGGAACTTTCAAGATGATTTCTTTTTGGTGGGGTTTAGCATGACATCTGATAACGCTGCTAATGGTGTATGTGTGTGTGTGTGTGAGGGTGTTCAGGATTAATCCAATAATCGAAAGGATAACGTGGATTCGATGGGGTGACTGTATACGGTACGCGTCTTCAAGCAGACGCATTGATTGGATCAGATAATTGCTTTTCTTTCCAGGAGCTTCAGGTTAGTGTTTTCGTTGCCATATGTTGTTAATCGGAAGAAAAAGTTGTCCGCATATCATTGGCGCACGTGTTGGGCGGCTATGGTATCTGTTGCTTGATTGGGCAGAGCGCAAACATTTACGCAAACAGCGTTTAGCCTCAGCGTCAGACGAGTTTTTAATGCAAATCGATTGTTTATTGATTGAATCTTTTCAATTCTGTTTGACAATGATCTTTTCTCACTGTCCTTTGTTTAATCCATCGTTTTGGCAGCTTTTCAGATTTTAAGCTCTTATTAAATTAAAACAATTTCAAGAATAAAACAATTTGAAAATATGTTAATTCATGCTTTTTGCTGATGGTGTGTAAGAGTGTTGAGGAAATTTTAAAATTTTTAGCACTTCAATTATTCCACCACCAAAAATGGTTTAAAAAGTAAGGATGGCTTAAGGAAGGCCTTTGATTCCTATTATTTTCTAATTCGTAGTAATCCTTAAAGGACTTCCTTTCTCATGAGTAGCTGAATTCGTTAACAAAACTAATATTTTGTTCTAGTCTCTTTACGTCATTTTACCGTTGTTCGAACTTAGTTGTTCTATATTGTTATAGAGAATATAGATTACTGAAATGGACTCATGCATAAAACGTATCAAACTCAAATAGAAATAGAATCTTTTTCTTCAGCACTATAACCTCAAATGGTCTAAAATTTCTCCTTAACTTGATTTTACCCGTAGCCGAAGAATTAATCCTGTTTACTGAACGAACTTCCACACAGGATTTGATAAGTTTTAGCATCCATAACGAGATCGTTTAATCGTACATCAAAAAGCTGACAGCAAAGTAAAACGTATTAATGGTTTACGTTTGGAATAAAGATTATGGCTAATTAAGCATTATTTATTATTTGATTTGGAGTCAAAGTATACACGATTATAGTACAATCGAATTGAGAAACCATTTATCTTAAATACAATAGCCTATCGTATTAATCTATTACTTTATTTAATATTTATAGTAAACGTTAGCAAGCGCCATGAAAGGCGTAAAGTTTTCGGGGGTTTTCATGGTTTTTATTACAAGTTCAACACGAGCGTAAATTTTCATAACAACAAAGTTCAAAAGTGTCTTGGACAAGATAAAAATGTTCAGATTAATTTTTTTAACAGTATTGTTTATGCGGTAGTTCCGTGGCAGATGCGGTAGTGGCTGCATTCTGCAAACGGCAGGACAGGGCTTTGAGTCGCGTCCAAAACTCTCTATACGCAGGATTTATTATTCAACTACGTATAAAAAAAAATCAAAGAAAGCCAGTAAATGGCAGGCTCTAGACCTCTGAGCTTGTACAGCCAGAGAAGAAAAGGATTGTTTATGCCAACCTTGCTTTGATACGGTTATGTTGATTTCAAGAGGTTGCTTAGGAGTAGTTGCTTAGGTACTTAAGTAAGGTATAGGAACTGATTGGACAGGAAATTAAGCAACGTCTTTTACATGAAGAGACTGATCAGGAGAACAATATGTTCGTGGAGTAATAAATCTCATAAAGTGTAAGGTATAGAGACTTGGCTTTTTACTTACGAGTAATTTAAACCACAGCTGAATATTTAGGTTTAATTTAAGGTGGAAATGGAGCGACATACAAAATAAAATCCAGAACATCAAAGAATTGAAAAGTCCCTCTAAACTGCCTATACTAAAAAGAACAGGTTTTTGTGTTCGGCTGTGGTTCATGGGGCAGATAACAGTAAGAAACAGATATCGAATCCCATTTGGACCGTTAGCCCATATCCAGGACGGTCTAGCTACAGGATAATTAAGTCAAGGAAGATAGAAATATCAGGACAAGACTTCTCGAGGTTGTTGTACCAACGGAGAAGAAATCCATGCTCCTGAAACTCCAACTAGCAAGCAAGTCATCTTCATATACAATACAGGATGTGCCAAGCCAGATAGTTTTTTGAAATACCGGGCCGCTTAAGAATTGTTTTGACAACGGGTTGAGCAGACAGTGAGACTAAGTGTTAATTAGAGAGGCCTGACGTTTATGGAAACGGTGTCCAGCACCAGACAAAAGGACTTCTGTATATATTCATCGATGTATTAATATCCCAAACTGCCTTAAAATTCCTAGTTCATAATTAATTAATTAAACAGCGTTCTTAAAAATAGTCCTTTTTGCATACCACCTGCAGTTTGTGGATACTCCGGAGTTCTGCAGCGTAATCCTGTTAGTGGATCATTTTAACTAGTAATCAAAAATAAAATCAAAACTTTTCAAAACTAGCACAATATAGCACGCTAATAATTTTAGTACGATATTGGATCATGATCAACCTGCTGGCATGCATGCTTCGTACGTTTAATACGACCAATAACACGTTTTAATCAATCTCAATCATCGATTGCCACGGCGGTATTGTATTTGCTGCAACCATTTTCATTACTGACTGGTTCTGGTTGCTGTTCCATCCACTTTCATTGGTATGCGGGTAGGGTTAACGAATCAGATTGGGACAGAGGATTGGATTAATTGTCGAATGTGACGTGTGACAAACCGAGCGACCCATTCCAGCGTTAGCCCCTTCGTGTCTTTGCATGGTCGTACAACGGTCAATGACTTTTTCGCCGACCTAGCGAGTTAACACGGATAGGACAGAGATTTAAAGCCCGTAGTTTGAATGTGTGCGTATGTGTGGCGTTGAGAGACAAAAAAGAGTAAGCACCCGAAGAATCCATGACATGACACAACCATAAGACGCCATGTATCAAGCGCCACAATATCTGTGTTAAGCTATTGTGTGTGTGTTGTTTTCTTTGGGCCAATTGTTGCTAGCGGCCTACACCGTTGTCGGTGACGTTATGACGTTTTTTTTGTTCTCTCTATTCCTTTCCATCCGTTTATCACTACCGTCAGCATCACCATCATCATCATCGTCATCAATTTGAACCCTTTAAGCGCCCTGGCCGACTCTATCCCTGACAGTATACATAAACGTCCAGTCCCGCCGGAGGATCAACTCCGACCGCGTTCCGTTTTGTAATGGTAATACGCCCCACATCCGAGCGAAGAAGCGAGCTTTTTGGCGGACGAGTCTAGCATAACAATTGCCTTTACCGAAACCGACTGCAGCGTATTGGGAAAAGCCTTCCGACAGTGGGCATCAAATCTTTATCATACCGTTCACCACCGTACGGGCCGGGAGCTCGGGGACACATAAAATCGTGATAGAATATTAAAGAAAACGAGAGTACTGGTTTGCCCAGTACCAGGAAGCGGCTGTCCGCGTGTTTAAAGTAGAGATAACAATAGATGGTACGGGCACGTTTAAAAATTAAATCATTGAAATATTTAGTGAGTAGCGGGACCTAGAAATTAGTCAACCGTAGAAAATGGGTAGAATTGTTGCTGTCCGCCGTCACATCCGGTAAGGTTTTCGGGGGAGGTTTTAATAGTGGCTTCCTGTGGCTGAATCGCAGCGACGGTGCAGCTGCTTCGTACTTTAGCGTTAAACGTCTCGAAGCAATGCATTATAGCGTAGCGCATTATGCTGGCTAATTGTCCCTCGTTCGTCAGAATACTCAATTGCAGGCATTCAACAAACTTCCTCCGCTATCTTACGTACCGAGGAGCGTATCAATATGAACTTTAAATCTCTCGGTGTCCCAGTAGCAACCAGCATGCAACAAAGAGCGTTGCTTTAGTTGAAACAGTTCTAAATTACCACTGGTGGCTGTCAGCATTGATGTGCCAGGCTGTGATTGTTCCACAGGCACTGCAACACCACTGCATCTCCTGAAGTGCTTCCTTCCTCGGTTAGTTCGGATGATATTGAGCCACAAATTGTGGGCTGTGTTTTTTTCTGTTGTTGTTTGGTTCCTTTCTCTCTCTCAATCTCTGCCAAAGTCTTCCTGCTAACCGGATGACAGCCGAACGGCGCAACACAGGCTGGTAATTTAATCTGAAAAATATTTTACGATGCCAACCCTGCGATGCCAGTAATCGAACCGTACCATGCTTTGCAACCGTTGCAAAATCGTTGGTGCAGATTCGTATTCGTACGGCTCATGTGTGATGTGTGCGGGTGGCCAAAACGGTACAGGATCCGGTGTAGAGTTTCGATACGTCTTCGGGCGTCAGTAGCAATCGAAGAAGATGATAAAGTGCGTGCATGCACTGTCGCCCGTATGAGCTTCGTACGTTTTGGATGGAAACTTTCGAACGGATAAGGAGAGCTAAAAACTCTGAATCCCTTTCTATTCATACCACCGGAAGGTGGGTAAGGAATTGGTAGGAACAGTGTTGAGATTTTTGTTTGTCTTGTGTCCTCATTCACCATCGGGGTCGAACCTATGATGAGCATGGGTTTTGATACTCGCTCTTCCGCTGCTTCCGCACAAGCCACAGTACCAGCGGACGTATGTTATCAACCGTTCACGGTTCAACTCCATTCGTAGCCAAAGGATGACGGACGGGTCACACCCGGGAATTGTGATACACACATGTATTGTTAAGTTTTGTGTTCCACTTTTTTTCGGGGCTAAGTTGAATCAAAGGTTGTGCTAATTATCAGCAAACGCGTGAATAACAATAATGATTTCATGCACTATGCGATGATGATGGGTGCGTGTCATCAAAAAAAAAGGACAGTCAAACTTTGTAGATGCCGTGGATGAAATTTAATCTTAATGAAGCGTCTATTTATAAGTGACTATGTCTACTGATTGGGGCATAATTAATTTGAGAGATCTGTTACAAAATGAATCGGTTTTGATATGGATCTACGCAAGAAAACCATATGGATGGTCTTGTTTTAACGAAATTGGATATAACACCAAGAAAAAAAAAACTACTTCGTCATCAACACGGCAACCATATGGGAATGTTTTTGTGCGAATCTGCATCGACTTCTCCGAAGTCAGGCCAGGACATGTCTGTCCCCACGGGTGTTGCATGATGTGACATGAAACGCAATTTAGAAACATAAAACGATCATTCATCTCACATATGCTTCTATAAGGCCCTTGCTCAGTGAAAATATGTGACAAAGAAAGTAACAAAAAAAAATGGTTGTGGTACGATCTGATCGGATTATTCTGTGTGTGTTTGATGCATTGCCGAACCGGATGTTCGAGAACTGGAAGGGATGTTCGGTAATATCGGAGGTACAACTTGATAGGGGGTAAATGCGGAGAGAAATGACGCGAAGAAGGGTAAAAATAATGGAAAGTTGATGACGATAGGATGTAACGGTGGTTTCCCTTTTTTATTAAAGGATTTTGGTGACGTTTTTTTTATCGGTAATCGGTTTCGGTTATGATACTGTTTGTTTTTGATTCTAAAGGGTCCAAAGAATGCCTCCCTAAGTTGTTTTAAAAGGAAGATTAATGAAAGACATTAGAATAATGCCACGCTTGGCTTGTTACGCTTTGTGATGTGTTCGCGCGCACGCTTTCCTTACTCACGTCGTCTGTGGGCGCACACGCGAACACACACTTTAGTGTGCGGAAAAATCGGTTCCGATAACATGATGGTTCCGGCTGTCTTGATCGTCCAGGCGATCACAAAAATCTTTAGGAGATTTTCCTTACTGGATTGTTGGAGACATTGAGGCCTTACCTTGGGTAGGGGGACACTCAAAGCTCTTGAATGAATTTAGACACAACTCTGTCTATGTCCAACGACCAACTCTCTGTCTCTCTGTCGGCCGAAAAAGGTGGCTTTATTTATACCAATTTTCACTGTTTTACAATGGGTTCAATTTCCTTAAAATAGGTTAGTCTGTTGGGGTGTTAACAAAATATTTGTTTTACTATTTTTGCATGGTGAAATTGCTCAACATCTTTCCTGGTTGACGACAAAAGCATAAGGCTTTTGTCGTAAACAAAAGTGTCAAATTACATCTCGATGTTAAACGGGTTGCGTTTGTTTGTTGGTTCAAATAGGTTTTTCTGTCTGTCTGTTTAATTGCTGAGTTAATAAATTTGATTTAATTGTTTTTCTGTATGGATACAAGACTTATGGTTATCGTCGCAAACCTATGTGTTATGCTGACTACACGGTTTTGTGTCTGGTTGCATTGCGCCGCTCGCTAGTCGAGTGCGCTGGTCGGTGCTTCGACGGGTGTTCGGTCAAAATAGCTAATTATGCAATAGTTGCATTCTTTGACAAATATCGTTTACTTTGATTCCAGCTGTTTGTGTTATGTTTTTATTGTGGGGTATTAACCTGCTGTCCAAGTTTTGATGTTTACTGTCTCGTGCTATATCGAAAGTTTGGTTCAGCATATGTATAGCATTGTGAATGCTACACCTCCCTTCTTTTGTTGAATAATGTTATGATGGAGTCTAGTGGAAGAATAACATTATTCACCTATGCTAGTTTTAATCGATTTTTATGTACTATTGATGTTTTGTTTGTTATGTTGTGTTTGATTTTGCAGTTAACTTCTTGTACTTCTATTACTGTGAAAGGTCCTATGTAAAATGGATCTAGTTTACTTCGATTTTCATTTGTAAGATATACCTGATCTCCTGCTTTGATATTTATTGGGTT
>KZ063302.1:20202-64614 GCA_002091835.1 Anopheles maculatus
CCTCTAAATCTTCTAATGTGGATCGAAATGCACGTACAACACGAAGCTGGGTCTGCAGCCGGGTAAGGCCGCGGATCCATAATATCTGACCTGCACGGGGTTTCTTGTCATTGTCCATCGTTTCGTAACGCTCCTCGCCGAGCCGGATCGCCTCGGTGTACTCGGACTCCGGGTGGCCACGGCCCCAGGCCATCTTTTTCGGCATCTTGCGCGTCGGAATGCTCGTCACAATCTGGCCCCAGATCAGTGTACCGAGCCCGAAGAACACGCTCCATAGCCACTGCTCGATGTTGAGCGCTTTGGTGGAGAACGCGACCTTGCCGAACTGAATGATGAACACCTGTGAGACGAGCGTAATGATCCAGATGGTGTAGAAGATCGGATTGGTAAACAGGCCCTGGAAGATGTTCCGCTGGCCGTGAATCTTGCGCGGATTCAGCTCGTTGAACAGCGTCATAAACACGAACACGTTGAAGATGATGGTGAAATGTTGCGTCGCCTCGGAGTTGAGCGGCTGGCCACGGCCAGACTCGATATCTAGGAAATGATCACCGACGAACAGCAGCCCGAACACAATCACCAGCTGATACACCGCCTGACCAAGAATGTTCTTCATCATGGTGCGCGAAATGAGTGGCTTGGTGCGGCCGTACGGCTTTCGGAGCAACAAGTCCGGTGTCGGCATTTCCGTAGCCAGCGCCAGAGACGCAAGCGTGTCCATGATCAGATTCATCCACAACATCTGAACCGCTTTCAGAGGCGAATCCTGGACGGCGCCCGCACCGATGAACGCTACGATAACCGCCACCACGTTTACGGTCAGCTGGAACTGCAGGAACTTCGCGATCGAATCGTACACATTGCGGCCCCACATGACCGCCTTCACGATACTGCTAAAGTTGTCATCGGTCAGGATAATGTCCGAGGCTTCCTTCGCCACATCCGTACCGGCAATGCCCATGGCAAAACCGACATCCGCCTTCTTGAGCGCCGGACCATCGTTGGTACCGTCACCGGTAACTGCCACCACCTCGCGGCTGACCGACACCTTACTATCGATGATACCCTTCACCAGGTTGTACTTGTCCGTGGGCGATGAACGTGCCAACACACGCAGCTTCGGCCACACCTTATCCAGCAGATGCTGCTGGATGTCACCGTTACTGTCGCGAATACGACGATTAAACTCCTTACCCTCCAGAATCAGGAAGTCGTCCTGCGGCCTCAAAATACCGCACTTGGTGGCGATCGAGCGTGCCGTATTGATGTTGTCACCCGTAACCATGCGCACCGTAATACCGGCCCGCTGACACTTGCGAATAGCTTCCGGAACCTCCGGCCGTACCGGATCCTCGATACCGACCACGCACAGGCACGTCAGATTGCTAATGATGTTTTCCTCGTCGTCCCAGTTAGGCTCACCGTCGTAGTGCACCTCGTTGATGTTGGCCTTACCGGGCACAAAGTCACGGAACGCGATACAAATCGTTCGCAGGCCATCGCACGCCATCGGTTCGATTACCTGATGCAACAAGCGTTCCTGCATGTCCCGTGTGAACTTCTCCAGCACACCGTCCTGCCCGTAGATGAAGGCACATTTCTTCAGTACGATCTCTGAGGCGCCCTTACTGTACACGCGATAACCGCCACCGTTCGGTTTTGGCACCACCGTGCTCATCGATTTGCGCACTGAATTGAATGTATACACGCGCGTGAACGTATCCTCGGCGTTGGCATCCCGGATCGTTTGATAGTTTCGACCAAGCCCGTTCACAAAACCAAGCAGAGCGCACTCGGTCTTGTTGCCGACTTGCTGCAACGGATCGCCAGGATTCTGACCCGCCATCAAGCACGACGTGTAGGCTGAATTGAGTGCAATGCCCTCTACGATCGCTTCACCAACAACACGAGGTATGTCCGAAAATCGGGGCGTTACCAGGCACAGTTTCTCGCATATGTACGACTGCACCACAGTCATCCGGTTCGTGGTCAGCGTTCCCGTCTTGTCGGAACAGATCGCCGTCGCATTACCCATGGTTTCGCACGCATCCAAATGCCGCACCAGGTTGTTATCCTTCATCATCTTCTTTACCGAGTAGGCAAGCGAAAGGGTGACAGCCAAGGGCAAGCCTTCCGGCACGGCCACGACCAGCACCGTCACACCGATGATGAAGTGCTTCACGAGATTGTTGGCATACGAGTTGCGCCATGGTTTCTGTTCGATCACAAACGTTTGGATGCAGAATTGAATGATAAGAATGATAACCGTCAGCACCGCGATCGTGGAACCGGCGTACCCGATCTGAATTGCAAGCTTGGTCAGTTTGGCCTGCAGCACAGATTTCTCCTTGCCACCATGACCCGATCCTTCGCCACCACTCTTTCCACCCTCATCGCCACCATCGTCCGAAGTGATGGAATCGACCGTCGTCTGGCTTCTGATACCCTGCGGATGTCCGTGGCTGTTGTTGGTGATTTCGTCCTTGGCACCTGCTGCTTTCTTTGCCTTTTTCGCTTCCTTCTTCTTCTGCTTAGCGGCTGCCTCGTGCTCATCGACGGCCGCACCAAGCAGCGTGAAAATGATACCGGCCTGCGAGTTAACACCAACGGCCGTTACCACCATCTTACCACTGCCCTCCATTACGTGCGTACCGGAAAGGACGATCGGATCCGTCGACTCGTTCTTCTTCACATGATCCGACTCACCCGTCAGGGACGATTCGTCAATCTTCAAATCGTTACTCTGAATGAGAATACCGTCCGCCGGCAGCAGATCACCGTACTTGATCTGGCAGATGTCGCCAACCACTATATCCCCGATGTTCACCTGCACCGCATCGCCACCACGGATGACCGAGAACTTGTGTTCGCCCTCAATACGGGACTGTAGCCCACGGAACTGTTTCTCCTTGGAGTAGTCATTGAATGCCGTTACCACGACCACCACAAACACCGACACCAAAATGGCGAGACCTTCGATCCATGAATAGTGTTCCTCTTCCTCCTGCACAATCGGTTCGTCCTCGTCTGCCGGCTGGTAAAATGATAACAGTAGCGAAATGATGGCAGCAATTTCCAGGATAATCAACGTCACGTCTTGCAGCGCTTCCCAGACGAGCGTCAGGAAGGACTTGGGCGGTTTTGGCGGGATTATGTTTGACCCAAACGTTTCCCGTCGATGGTCAATGTCGGCTTGCGATCCGCTCAGACCCTCGTTCGGTGAGGTGTACAGCTTTCGACAAATCTCAGTCACACCACCGTACTCGTTCACCTTTGCTACCGCTTCACGGCCCCGGTGCTCCATGACCTCACGCAGATTCTTCTGCGTGATCTGGTACTGGGCCGGTCGTCCGTCAATGGTCGCCATTTTGATGCAGTCGTTTCTACCGGTTTCTTCGTTCTATTCTGCACAACAAACACTTCACACCACTGAATATTCGCCTTTGCTTATAATCAATCCACTCGCCTAACACCTGAACGATCGGTCAGGCTAGGCCTTTGGTATCACGTATGGTAATTCTTCCGCTTGCTCCCTAGTCTCTCGGTGCTGCTGCTTGGACTATTGCTTCCACGCTGGGCCAAACTCAAATGAAATCAATAACACAAACCCGCACCGCAGCACGCACAACGTACACGCACAACAATTTGCAATTTGTTCGAGCAAAATATTTCCCGTACACACACACAGTAAGGTTCCGGTTACCGAAAGCAACACACGACTGGAGCACTCGCGGTCGCTGCTGATGTACACCACCAGCCGTGTAGATGTCTGGGCGTGCGAAGCAGCTGCTGTCACCAGAAGCTACGGCGTGCAAGCATTGTCGTCAGCAACGTCATCATATCGTGCAGCATCTGCATCGTTGTCAGCCAACCCACCACCAGTGGGAAGTGTATCTGTGTGTGTCCCGCACGTGGGGTGGACAATGTCGCGCTAAAGCGTAGCGTGCAATTATGGGCGCAATGGATGCGACATGGCACGATCTATTTCCACTTCGATTAATTCAGCTTCTTCAGTTGGATCGGATCTGCTCCGATACTCGATCGAGATAAGACTGTCCTGTCTCGGTGTAGTGCGTTGTGTTATCTGAAATTTTAAAGTGAAACGTAAACAACACAAACGTTAGAACATTGTAGCTCACAGAACTTCTACAACACTACACTACAACACAGCATTAAACATCTATCAAATTGATTAAACATCTATCAAAGCAAAAAAGATTTTGATAGATCCACTAGTATTCTACTACAAATGTTTCCCCTACAGAAAATGTGGCTTTCAGTAAAATAACTCGTCCAACGCTCGAGACCGACACCTAACCGACCGGACCGAAGATGATCGTACGAACACGACAAGCGATGTGGAAGCTTCCGGTCAACTAGTGCGGTCTATTTATAAAAGTGGCCCAAAGATACTGTCTCGACCACGGTCGGAAGGGGGTACCTTATTGCACTATATTCACCTCCAAAATGCGCGCCAACTTCCATCCCACCCGGGCGGTGTGCCAGCGCAGGAACAAACCGATAAGTTTCTTGCCCCGTAAAACAAATAACGCACTGCGGTCGTTAGAGCTGGTCGACAGTAACATACGCAGGACAGCAGGTAACTTATCAGCAGCAATCGCAGTACGGAGGATGGATATCATCACCACCCTAGATATCACATTTACGGCCGTAGAGAACCGTTTATCATCAGCTCTAACCGGTGCGTTTAGATGAATACATACATACTTACACACTGCCAACTTTGCTGCATCTTTCAGCTGTAACGTGTTCAGTCATTTTAAGTGCTCAAATTTCTCGCTGTTTATGATTGTTTGCACACCGACAAACGTTGGTGTCGTCTGTCGGTTTCAGGAACAACATTCCAGAATAGTAGTGCGCGGGATGACACGGAGTTGAGAAGAAGAAGCCATCAGATTGTGTAACCTTTGAATGTTAAGTAATTAAAGTTACAAGAAACATGAAACAAGGCTATGGTTCAATTTTCAACTACATGATATTCCTTGCTGAAAGCACAGGAAATATCGTGTTCCTGTGTCTCCTGAAAAAATAGACTCAAAGGCAAGTTCTTCTTCTTTCTTGGCCCAACAACCTCTTAGGTCATGCCTGACATTTCTGGCTTACTAGACTTATTGTTACCGCATAGTTGGATAGTCAGTCCACACTATGGGGGAACGTCCCAGATGACACTTGGACCCCGGTCCTTCCGTGAGAAGACCAGCACCACTGTCGCATCTACTACCGGACCGCCCCTATTAAGGCTAGTTAAATCAATCGAATTCCTGTTGGAACATTTGCGCAGGAAAGAAATTTTACTTAGATAATGAATAAAGTGAACATCCTTGAAAAACAATGAAAATTGGTCAACTACATGAGCAAGAACCCATTCCTTCCTTCAACATTCCAAGATTTCAAATCTCGCTTAAAATAAAAGTTCTATCCTACCCACAATTTCACTGTATGTATTTTGCCCCCGAATATCAGCAATTGTGATCCATGACGTATGCTGGATTAAATTTCACCTTCATGTCTAAGACAACATTTCAAATTTGAACTTTCGAAGAGACGATCATTTACAAAATTTGAACATATGTCGAAATATGCCAGACATCTCAATTAATATTAAAATTATAATTTTTAACTCAAAAAGTTAAGTGCTGTTCATGTAAACCCAATGCCACTGGATTAAGTCAACGACCATTTTATATACATTCATTCCACTATTGGATGCCAGCAATACTATCCAAAACATATGTACACACTAAACAACGTCCACAGTTTAGCTAGATCAAGTCAACGTTTCAGAACACTGATAACAGAAAACAAACAACTCTTAAAAGACTACCTCCACTACCTGAACTTTGTCACGATCGTCAAAAATCCCCCGTTTATCCGCCAAACTCCTCGTTCCGCAGGTAGCGCTTTTTTATGGCAATGCAGTAGATGATTGCGCTGATAACAGACCGATCTCAAGTTCACAGTAGAAACATAATTCAAGAGTCCACACACTCTTTTCTGACTGGACGTCGTTGCAGATGTCATCTCATCTGCGTAACGATCACTGTTAGTTTGCCGCACTCTGTCACGAAGCACTGTCTTATTCACCGTAACAATAACACACTTTCCAGTAGTGGTGGCTCATACTTACTCATCTATCAATGGTCACGGCCATGATGAATACCTGCCACTTTCCGCGTGTAGTTACTCTGCTAAACCTTTACCGAAAGCTGAATATTCCTCAGGTATGTATCAGGAGACATCCTAAGCATTAAACTATCCGATCGTTTCCGTGTCGGAAATCGAAGATCGTAAAAACCACGTCTGCAGCGTTACCATTCAAAACGCTACCCGGTGATTTGAACGATGCTAATAACACTGCCGTAAGCTCGGATAGTTTCTCATCGACACTTTGCCAAACCCAGCACTTCGTTGGCGTGGCGTCATCAAGTTTGCCCACTCGGCAAAGCTAAACCGGAACGGAAAAGAACGGGCTCTGCGCACACAGTCGTGCTTTTCTTGCGTCATCGCGCATCGATCACCACATAGCTGAGTTAGTTCGTGATATAACAGTGGTCCTTTTTTGGTGCCCTCTCCCCTCAAGACAACTGTGAGTGAGCGTATGGACAAAACAACAAACTATTCGGTAGGTGATTTACACTTTGCGCATATTTTATCTTAGATTCTCTCTGTGTGATAGTCTTCCTCGGCAACTGAACGGTGCGGTGCATTGAATTGTGTGCCACTAGTGTAATAAAAAACTCCTTGTAGAGTTCCCGCAAAGTCCGCCGCGATGTGCATACACGATCGAGGGGTTTTAATTATAATTCCGCAGGGAAGATCGAGTTTAAAAACAATCCCTCGCACATGCCGCACATTGGATTTGCACACCGTGGTGGTGAGAAGTAAGTCGGAAACAATCGGTACACGCCGTTGGAAACCGGTTTTGCATCATATATTTATGCATTCCCCGTCTTTAAGTTTCTTTCCTCCTAATGTTGCTTCTCCACCATGTGCTCGAAGCTAACACAAACCTGTCCGGTAAATCTGTTTGACCGGTTACCAGACTTTATCGTCCGTTCTCTTTCGGACACCTTCCCGTTTGTCACTATGCTCCAACGGTGCGCGTCCTTAGCGTGCAAACGTCGAATCGCAACACCCGGTCACTGACAAACCCTGCGGCGAGCTTCGTTTCAGAACGATTTGAGTGTCATTCGTGGCGTGAACGTTTGCATGGTGTACTTTAGGTGCTTTCGATGCTCTGTGTGCAATAAAACATTCGGTCATGGCCGTGTCATTCTCTCCTTCGAAATATCGCGATACGCTGCTCAACGGCAAAGGTCATTGCTGGTCCAAAACATGTTTTGATACATTCCAAATATCGATTAGAAATGAATTTGTTGTCGTTTTATTTATGTGCTTATTTAAGAACAGATTGTAAACCTTGATCTGTCAGGAGCATTGATCATGGAGATTGATAATTAGTAAAAATATTAAAATATGCACGAAATGAAAGCTCTTGTTTCCCAACAGATGGCGCCACTATGGCAATTATTTTACGAATTTTCCAATCGTTTGGTTGTCATGCGCACATCCCAGTGAGACAAATTTCGTTAAATTACTCTTAAATAACCGTTAATTTACCGGGTAAAATAGGGGTAAATTAAGGGTAAATTAGCAGTCGTTAATTTACCCAGTCGAGCAGTTTTTGTCGAATTGTCAAAAAATCGAGCTCACCCGGTTCTGGGGTGTGCTGGGGTTACATGAGATTATTATAGATAGTTTGGAGTTTCGATCCGGCGACTTCGCTGCATTAACTGATTACGCTGTCACAGTGCCACTGATACCATGTTATAAGGTGGAAGTTGTAATAGCTATATAAATGATTGCTTTTGTTGTTATTAGACCCGTATCATATGCTACAGATTGCTTCCGAAAAGGAGGAGGAAGACGGGAATGTTGTATCGTAGGCGTGGTAGGATGTTAAAACGAATGAGGGAACAGGCAGAATGTGCTGTGGCTCTACCTTTAAATTCAATTTCAGTAAATAGATTATTAGATCTACAAGATTTTCTGCGTTACAAGTGTGAATAAAATGAATCATTTCCAACATTTACTTCAACTACTTTTGAATGTTTTCCACATCTCATCAAAAACGCATGTAAACTTGTAACCTTTAATTTACCACTAAATTACCGTCTGCAAATGCCTGCCCATATATGTATATGGATGCATTAATTTTTCATGTTTTATCGACTGTAAACATTGCTCAACCTCTAGAATATGTGTTAATAACGTTTACTAAACAAGAATCTAACATAATTATCATTTTTAATGATATATTTTGATGAAAGAAATGTACGGGAACACTTGGAACGTTAATTTACCGTTAATTTACTCTTAATTTACCGTCTGACCATTCCTCCATCGTCTCATCATTCCATTTCCCCTACCCGCGCCAACAAACGGCACGGTTTGACAGCCAAAACTGCTCGATTGGGTAAATTAGCAGAACGCTGCCAGACTGGGATACTAAATTGTAGAATATGATTATAATGCGTCTATGTCACAATCAAAATCAGCCTACAAGAGTCATGGGATCTCGCAAACTGTTAAAAACACGGCAGAATCTAATCGCTATACTGATAAATAGGCAATGAAAAGCACACTAGATAAAGTTCACTGTCTTTAATTGAAGTGCAGCGAGTGCACTGATTTAATAACTATTGAAAAAAAGAAAATAATTTTGATAACCCGTTCCAAATTAAATCAAATTACAGAAAGTGTTGGAGCAAACGATAAGACAGATAAGAAAACCGGATACAAACAGGTTAACGTCAACGTTTTCGTCATGCCTTTGAAAGCAACTTTAAATTAGATTATTTTAAAGTGACTTCTTATCTAGTTATAGCGGATTATACAAGAGCTGGCTGATAAGTAACCGGTGATAATACTGTGATAAGCTCATACCGACTTATGTTATAACCTGTTATTTCGTTCAAACGTGTATTTAAACAGGCACTGATGTATTACACCTAAAGCAATCAGCCATGACTGTATGAAGATGTCGACATTCAGTACATCTAAAGGAGTTCCACTGCTTATCAGATACAACCAGTCTAGCCGATTAATCAAACCCCATAATAGGCTGATATCTGATTTCGACATATGTTGACGTCTGCGAAACAATTGATGTGTAGCTAAGAAAAATGTAAAAAGCGGTGTAAGAAAGCTTAAGGTAGGTATAGAGATGTTTTGGTGAATTTATCTGTTAAGTAACTTGTAAGCAGATATGATTGAATTTGCCGCTTCTATCGCTTAGGGTCAAGATGAACGACACAGGACCTATAAACCGCGACTCGGCCAAGGAGTTTCACGACAATCTGTCGCTGATGATTTGCGTACATATTATTTCAATGGCAGCAAGACGTCTTCACTAATGACTTCATTAGAAATGCTCTGTAGATACAAGTGCATCACGACGAGATGCGAGACCGCTTCGCGGCAAACCTCTTCATCTTTCGGAACAAGCGATTTACATGGTAAGCGTGAGGAGAGCCACACCGCTTCCGATATTATCACCGGATAGGTAAGCACCAACAACGGCAAAGCTGGCCATTCCTTTCGTTCGCCCGGTTGGCGAGGGACTCGTCCTAACCTTACCGATTATTAATGAATATCACATTTATGCAGTTCAGGTTTTTTCTTCGCCGCATCGCCGGCGTGTGCATCGGTTCATTTCAATTCCAAGTGCTAGCCCCCCGATCGGAATGGGTTCGTTCGGTGCGCGCACAAAACGACCACACAAACCAGCACGTCTCGAAGCATTTCTGCTATGCAATGTAACGATTGCAAACAAACGGTTACACGCTACACTGCCTCCGATGGTATGTAAATGTCGTATCGCTATGATGGGGAACCCACTACGACAGCGAGATGACATTTACGTGCACTGATGAGCAATCGAGTGTATGTCTAGGGAACATTCACGGGAAATACGAACTATTTGCTTTGGGCGATGCACTCTAAATGTGACACATGAACATGAAAATTGTTCACTCATAGATTCACAGATTTCAAAAATCTTTTATTGCTTTTGTGCTTTACTGTAGGCATGAGTCACACCGAATGATACTACTGACTCGTGAGAATAGAAAAACATAACAACTACAACAAATTATCCTCAACTCTTGAGTCTTATAATTGGTCTTTCCTTGACAGTCATGATTCTGTCGACCAAGCCGTTGTTGATTTTTGTGATGCTGTCAAAGCTGCCTTTCCTTTGTGCTGTCCTCCTATAAAAACTTATCCTTCACCTCCCTGGTCCGATGCCACACTCCGTTCATTACGGAGGGACAGAGCGCGCGCTCTACGGCGTTTACGCTGTTCTCCGTCTGAGTTCCGCAGGCGTGTTTTCAAATACGCTGCCTCTGCCTATTCAATTTATAATCGAGCAAGATACTCTATCTATCTTCAAAGGCTACAGATCCGCTTCCATTCTAACCCCAAATCCTTTTGGTCTTACGTCAACAAGCGGCGTAAGTCCTCTCCTATCCCTTCCGTTATGTCCCTTGGCACGGTCTTGGCAGAGAATGACACCGACATCTGTGCTCTCTTCGCTGAGCACTTCTCCAGCAATTTCGCTGCTCCGGTGGGCGGGCAGTTTTCTTCACCATTGTCAGTCCCTGACATTTCGCTCCCACCAACCCACAGCATCCTCTCGTTCATTGATGCTGATGCTGTTGCTGGGGCCTTAAATAAGCTCAAACTTTCGTTCTCACCTGGTCCTGATGGCATTCCCTCCTCTATCCTTAAAAAATGTAGCTCTGTATTCGTCCCTCTCCTTGTGAAGTTATTCCGTTTCTCCTTCTCCTCTCACGCCTTTCCTAGTCTTTGGAAACAAGCTTGGCTTGTTCCCATCTTCAAGAAAGGCAATCCCTCTTTAATTACTAACTACCGCGGAATCGCCATACTCTGTGCGATGTCCAAAGTTTTTGAATCCGTCCTCCATACGTTCCTCCCTTACTCCTCTCGTAGTATCGTTATTCCTCAACAACATGGTTTTCTCCCGAAGCGTTCCACTACTTCCAATTTAATGTGTTATATATCCTTCATCTCCTCTCAACTCGAATCAGTTCCACAAGTCGACTCTATCTATACTGACTTTAGATCGGCATTTGATCGTGTTTCCCACTCCCTACTCCTGCATAAATTGTCGCAACTTGGAGTCAATACTCACATTGTCTCGCTGCTGCGTTCCTTTTTATCTGGACGTTCCTACTCCGTCAAAGTGAAATCTATCCTCTCTACTCCTTTTTCGTCCGGGTCTGGTGTACCGCAAGGTAGTGTCCTCAGTCCTCTGCTGTTTGTTTTGTTTATTAACGATGTCTGTTCAGTGTTACCTAGTAATTGCTTTCTTTGCTACGCAGATGACCTAAAAATTTTCTATCCTATTTCCACATTAACCGATTGCTCTATCCTTCAGGATATTCTTGATCGGTTTTCCTCATGGTGTAACCTCAATTCCCTTACCCTCTGTCCTGATAAATGTAATATAATTTCGTTTAGTCGTGCCCGTTCCCCCGTTATGTACTCTTATGTTCTAGATGGTGTCTATGTTAATCGTGTTTCCATCATCAAGGATCTGGGTGTTTGGTTTGACTCAGGCCTTACGTTTACGCACCATATTGATGCTGTAGTTGGTAGTTCCTGGAGAACACTTGGTCTTTTGAAGCGTGTAGCTCAAGACTTTACGGACCCTCTATGTCTGAAGGCCCTGTTTTGCTCATTGGTCAGGTCATTGCTGGAGAATTGCTCAGTGGTCTGGACCCCTTCAGCTAAGGTCCACATTGATCGTATCGAGCGAGTGCAGAGGTCTTTCACCAGGTTTGCCACCCGCAAACTGTTGGGTGACTCATCCTCTGTTCTCCCCTCCTACGAGTCCAGATGTCGATTGCTTGGTCTGTGCACTTTGCAAGACCGTCGTTTCCTTGCACAATCCTCTTTCATCGCTTCCCTTCTTCTAGACCACCTAGATGCGCCCACACTCCTATCCTCCATCCATTTTTATGTTCCCTCTCGATCCTTGCGCCCTCGCCCCCCTTTGATTGTCCCAATAAGGCGCTCTGCAGTTGGTCGCAAAGATCCATTGATTCGTGCTATGGGCAGCTTCAACCACTCGGCTCAAGATTTTGATTTTAACTCGTCCTTATCTTCTTTCCGTGTTCGTTCTTCTTTCTAGTTAGGTTTAGTTGTTAGGTTAGGTTAGGTTAGCAGTTACTATAATTTAAGTAGTCATTAAGCATCATTTGTGTAGCCACGAGGCAGACAAATTAAGAATAAATTATGAAATTATGAAATTATAAAGCAAACAAACAAGTTTTGCACGACATTTTCACATCGTGCCTCCATCGATGCAAATAAAAACACACACTCAAAAACCAAAATTGAACAGCAGTGCCAAATGACAAAAATGACTCACCAACCATCGTTCACTTAGACGGATTTAAACAAATGAGAAGGTACGACATAGACACTTTGATTGTAGAGGCACGATTCACCACATACCGGCTCGCTACATCATTTCGCTGAACTAATTTCAAACTAACTTTAAACCCATCAATATGGGTTGTAACTCAACATGACCAATGTCTCAAGGGTGTCATGCTATGATTGTAAAATATTCGCCATACTGGTGATAGTCTCAACAACACTGTATCAGAAGTCTTACGCATCGTCTTGTGTTGTACTCAAGTGGATTCAATTTCATACATCCAAACTAGTCCCAAGCACTGATAAGCTATGATAGTAACGTTTTCATTAGAAGCGTTCAATTTTATACTAACCGTCTAACTTAAAATGCGATATAGTGGAAGTAATTAACCAACAAAAAAAACCCCTTTTTATTATTAATTTCCATTGGCACCAACACAATCAGCAATTAAAAGATAATAGCAGCCTGTCTAATTGCTGTTCCTGCTACGGCTAGGACAACGGTTTCATCAACAAACAAACGCACAAGGCAACAACTCTTAGGTGAATGTTATTTTTGTATCTTGAAACGCATCAAACATCGATCGCAGCTATTACTCAACGACGAACTAAAGCCAAACAAACGGGGTCATCAAAATGTAAATATGGACACACGCGGTTTTCCATTCCGGTATGAAAATGTTTTCAGATTCATATGCTTTTTGTTACTATTTTGTATCCGCATTTCTGTACCCATAAGAACTCATCATTAAATTCTATCATCAATGTAAATAGTCGATTGGACAATTAGTATTGCATTCAGAAATAGAATGCATTTGATTTTTGATTTAACTGCCTCCTTTTAATTTTTTACAGTTAACTAAAATATTTATCGAAAAGAAGATGATAAACACGGCTGCATACTTTCCCAAAATGTTCCAACCGACCCGTGTCTCGTGCTACAAACTTTTAATAACACTGTGGCGATGAAATTTTGCTTACAAAACAACTTACAAACACCGTAATTACCGGCTAGGTCACCACACAACCGTCGTAAAACACACACTAACGTACATGGTCAGTGCATTGTGTTGTGCAGGTGGTTGCAATCGTAAATGCAACCGCCGGCCTAACCATAACCTGCGCATGGTGCCGTAGTAAATAGGTTATATGGACACAACAACAGTTGTGACGGATATTGTCGGTGAAAAGTTATAGCAACGTGTTTTACTAATTAACAAATTTCAGCTTGAACGGGTTTAGGATGCCGCGTAGTTTGGGGCGATTTAATAGTTTGGTTTCGGTGTAAGAAACTCAAGCTGTATATATCCAGTTAAATCGAACGAAAACACACGAAAGAAGTATGTTTAAATTACACAGTTCCGTACGAAGATTATATTGTGAGTTAGTCCGCACAAAACCAAACATCCGAGTGTCATACCTAACGAGTGAGTAATTACGAAGCAATTTTTTGTGACCTAACTATTCTCTTCAACATACCGACACATACACACGCATGTGACACAACTTTGGACGTTTGGATGACTTTGCTCGCTACTTCACCGATAACAGACACGGCAGGGCCTAACAGCCTAACCGATAATTAACTCTACACTTCTATCTATTGTTTGCATATTGTTGTTTCACCTTGGCACGAACGGCCAGTCAGCCAGCCAGTGACTATATTGTTGTACGTTTGAAAATTGGCAGCACCTAACCAAAGTATCGTATCGGCGCGTTAACATAAACTGCTCCCCGAAGTTCCCCGCTTGGGACCAACCATGCGTGCTATTGTGAGAATGGTCCGGAAAAGGTCATTTTTTGTAAATACATTTTAATGGTTTTACACTGCTGCACAAACATTAACAAGAACTTTGTGATATCGGTAAGTCTAACCAACTTCGCACACACCACTCCTATCAGCCGTATTGTCCATTTTGTAATATTGGGGATTTTTTTTTTTCGAGCAAAAGAAAAGCAAAATATAATTTAAATTCCACATGCATCACCTACTCCGAAAGCATTCCAATAAGCGCCATCATTACGATTTTGCCTGTGCACAGAAAAAGCTACCCACAACATCAACCAGCCAGTGACCTGGAACCGGACAACAAATTGCAGAGAGAAAAAAACCCCCCGACGTTTTATATCTAGTTCGCATGATGCCTCACTGCCAAAGGTACGTCAATGTACGAAGATAAACGTCACTGGCCTGTAACTGAAACAAGAAACCGAGAGAGCATTGGTAGCTTCACTGTCCCCGTCAGCCCCTACCAAAACTAGGGCGTGCGCGCGCGCTTGTCGAGATAAAACGACCAACCCTTGGAGCCTTGCCCAGTTCAAACAGTGCAAACAAAACAGTGTGCATGTTAGCAGTAAATGGAATGTGCCATGCTCGGAACAACGTATAGATGGCGTTAGTGGTCTGCGGTTAAGAGCGCTGCACAGGACTTCGAAGCATGTCGCACGACTAAATAACCACGATGGACGTTACGAGCACCGGAGTACACGCAAACCCGATGCCGGCTAGTGCGACAAACAATCCGTCACACGAAACCCACAAATGTAACTTCAGCTTGACATTATCTCCAATATTGAAACCGGAGGGGCATCGCTAAAAAATTGAGGGGGGGTGAAACAATCGCGAATGACTCTTGTCGCGTCCGCAACTCACTAGCTCACTGCTTAACTGATCGGTGTACGGGTGATGTGCTTTGTCAATCAGTTCGCGCTTCACTACCCAACCATGGTCGAGGCCAGTACGGCAGGCAGACAATACGCGGGGCGAGAAGCGTGCGATTTCGCGCGTTTAAATCTGTGGAATGCAACGCTAGTTGACAGTACAGTAGTTAAACGGTCACCAAACAAACGCTACAATGCTTCTGATTAATTATCTCTTTCCAGCGATTGGAATGACGTCGTCACAGTCGACCGTGATGACGTTAGCATCCCCACAATCTGACATGCTGTAACCGAATCGAAGGCATTACCAAGTCAGCTATTTTAATTGATCGCACCACACCATCTCACTCGATTATCGGCACGGGGTAACGATTTTGCGCGCGATTCTGAGATCTTTTGCCCAGGCACGTACTGTTAAGTTATGTCCCACAATTGCCAGCACCACCTACGTGCGATTTTTATTCCTCGTCAGAAGAAAAAAAATCAACAACAAATAATTCACCAACTTTGCTCAGGGCATATACAACAACCGTTTACATACGCGTGCCTACAGGTTGTTGTCGCTGCTTGCGTCCGTCTAGTGGGCAGCAGCGTGTATCAAGGCATTCTGTTCTGTTTAGTTTCACATCCCTTCCTGCCACTCTAGCCTTTTCGCCATCTGGTGGAGCTGGGAGCTAGGATAACAAATTTGTAATTTAAATCCCCGTTCGCTAATATTTGTCCGATAAATCAACTGCCGCACGAGAAGCAGCTTACCGGATCGGACACTAACGGGTCAGTAATATGCCGGTCGAGTAAAGCTGTTCTAGCGTATGCCATTTTTAAACCTGCGCTCCATTATCCAGACTATAAATATAGCGTAAAGCACCCGTGCCTTGCTGGTAGAACTAGTGAAAACTAGAAGTCAAAACAACATGAATGTCCGTATCCCGCACCGATTCGCTCACGTCAGTACTACTAATACGGGTCTCGCTCACCCACTAGCTTACCTTCGCGCCAAACCGAAGGGACGGTAGGTGAAAATGCCTTTCGCTATCTGCGTTCTATAAACCTCCAGAATAGAACACCAAAACACGTCTAACTGCGAAGGTGGATGCCGCATCCACATTGTATGGCAAGCAGGCGAGACCAGAGCAGAAGGTCGTAAATCTGCAAACTCAACTATGTGAGAGCTCGATCGGATACTGCAGGTGGTGAAGTTAGCCGTACCACAGCATGGGTTACAGTGCGGTCTTATCCAACATCTGTGCGCCATTCGTTAAATTCCCTCGTAGCAGCGCTCTTGCGTCCCATTCAGTTTCCGCCGGAACACCCGAACCATGAGTCGTCGACCTCACCAATATCTTCCACAGACAGCAATTTACATTAGAAATCTTCTCCCTCTACGCGAAAACATGCTTTTGTAGTCCGATGGAATTTCGAGAGCATGGTGGCCCCCTGGTGGTGATGGTGGTGCATGCGTCCAGAAATAGGATCACCAACTGTCAGCTCAGTATCTCTACCTACCACAGAGGAAGAGTAGTTTGCTTTAGTCACTTGTAAGCAGTATGTTTCTGGAGCTCCAACCGACCCTATTCATTATCGTCCAATAGATGCTTCCGTCCGTTTATCACACTATCACGAAAAAGATTATACACACTAAAAGGACTTGTCTAACGATCGTATGTCTGCCTAAATATAGATACATGCGCATTCAGCTCGAACGTTCGGTGCTCATAATTTGTTCCTGCCTGCTTCCTGCCTTCACCAACCGATTCGCATCTTGCCGATCGATGGACGATTTTCGATTCACCTTCCTAAAGGTTTCTGTCAGTGTCAGTAGGTCTAGCTAGATCTGCGTACCGGGGAAGGGGACGATTTTCATCAATGTCTGCATGGCGGAATCTTTATCTAGTTTTTCGGGAAGCGGATTAAGCCAGCCGCAAAATATTGTTGGCAGAGGCATCAGTAGTGCTGCGTGCTGCACCTCCAATCACCGGAAAGTTCCATCCGGTCCTGCTGTCCGGTGATGGCAGCTCACCGTGGTAACTACCTTCGCGGACCGATATAGATGAATGTTTATTAAACTGGTCGAGGTTACACCGATTGTTTATCGGAAAGCAAACCGGCGTGTTCAATAGTAACGCAAACAACAGCAAAAAAAAAGGAAAAACAGTAGTATTGGTGCCAGAGTAAGCAACCCGCACACAAACCAGTAGCTTCCTCCCTTCAAGGTTTTCTTCCCAAACCCATGCTGGGGTGATTTTATTGGACGGCATCAACTCTCCTCTCTTCACCGTATTTATTCACCCAATCCCTAGGTGTGTCTAGTGGCAGGATTTGGCAGCCGTTTTCGAAGGTACGGGAAAGAATAAACATTTGCCATTTCCTCACACCTAATCTGGGGTGCACCTTACGCTTGCTTACCGGTCTCCCACCGTTTAATCCAACTCAGGATGCACACCACGGATTAATCGAATCGATCGGCCGTAATACCCATCCGTCGATTTCCCACTCAATTAAATAATGCTGGCATATTTCCATCTGCTGCCGGGCTGCTTCGGAACTTCGGAACCGATTGGACGGACTTCGCCTATGTTACGGCATCATCATTTTCTTGGGTTTTAATTTAACTTTTGGCTGATTTCACAAACGAAACCTTCTGCAAACACAACTATAGATGTATTAATGATTTTTGTAATTACTCTTCTTTATCGTCATTTCTTCCTGGGAACACTATTCTATGTTTACCTTAGTTCGATAAATGTAACTAACTAATTTGCCTTTGTAATAATGCTGTTTGCATAACGAAAAAGGGATTTCAATAGAACATCACTTTTGCAACTTACCTCACACTAGAATTCATTAGATATAATTAAAGCGACGATTGTGCGGGCAGATCTGAAATTGGAGGAAAAGAAACTTGATCAGTTTTGCGGTTAAAGTTGCAGTTTAAACATAAATAGTGAAAAAGATCAAACATCGAAATAATTATCCAAAATCCACACCAACAAGCGATGTACCGATAATCGAGGAAAAATTAAAACGTAACCGCCCCCGTGAGTATTGGTAACACATGTTGACCTGATGTACATCAGTCTTCATGGTCACACACGTAACCCGCGCGAAAATGCCGCAGCCGTGTGAACTGCGTCCAGCGGATTAAAAAATAAGGCAACCCTGAACCCTACCACCGTCTGCTCGACTCTATGTGTCAGGTTCTACAAATGCTATATTTATTCCACCTCCTATTATCCCAAACAACGTCATCGTCTCCAACCAAACCGAGCGCCTTTGCGAGGTGAAAGCGTTATTATATAATTTTGCAATCGCGATTTCCCTCCCCTAGCTCTACGAATGGATTCAATTCGTTCAATAATGGACATCCTTCTGGTTTGAATTCGCATCGGTAGACTCCGTTTGACGCAAAATAGCAATCCTTGCTGGTGGGCGAACACTGGAGTCATGCTTAACGTCGTTGCCACTTTAATACTCCTTCCTCCTTACAGCGTGCAACATTTCAACGTCTTCGCTTACGTTGACTTCAGGTGTAGTTGTAAGCTGTAATTTGAAACGGGAATAAATCGTCAAGCAGCGTTAATCTATCGTGTATTCGCATGCCAACTTATGGCAAACGAAGGAAGGAAAGGTTTATTGCGATTCATTGACCTCGGTGGAATTAAAATAGGGTTGGTTATGTAGAACTATAAGTTTGTTGGATCAACAATGAAAACATGTTGCAATGAATTAACATGAATTCTGCTCAACAGTGCTTGTTATATTTTCGATACTAAGTACAGTGACTCACGACGCGATTTGTTTGCTATCATGTACAGGCCATGAACAGAGAGTGCCTACGGTACATTACGCTAACCTGGGAACCGGGTCTATATGACGGAGCAGGTGTTGCCGTCACTGCCCGGGGAAGCTTTAGTGACGTGTTATCGCTCGGTTTTCCAATACGGCTCTGACCTCAATGTCGTTCGAACTGGTGCAAATTAATTGATGACGTTCATTCGAACCCAGTAACACTTTATCGTTAAGTAGAGCAGTCACCACCGTAACGTTGCGAATGACGTCATGAGTTGTTTTTTTTTTGCTCCTCGCTACTTCGAGCACACTTTCGACACGAGTCATCGACATGCTGTGGGTCAGTCATGCGCGACTGACATTCGTCTTTAACGCATTACCGGAAGCAGTTCCTCTGCTTCCCCTTCTTCTGGTGCGTCGTACGTATTTCTTTCTCGCCAAGCTCTGTCGGCAGAGTTCTGTCAGCGTTCTCCGGCAAATAGAACAAACGCATTTAGCCGTCTTTGCTAAATAGACGATAAACGATCGAGTAAGTTACGAAGGCAACTTGTCACCGTTTGTTCACCAGCATCGGTGCGTCAGAAACGGTTTAGCGTCATGCTTTTGCTTCGACCGATGGAACAACTTTGCGTAGTCGAGTAGTTGATAATTAGTGATCAGGTTTGATACATTCGATGCCGGTTGTGCGTACGTTCGGGCGTGTTTCAAATGTTTGCCTTCCTTTTTTTGGAAAACAAACACAACTTCGGAAAGTTGCACCAAAGCATACCTACCCCCCGTGCATACGGATCTCTTGTGGTCACGTGTGCGAGGAATGTGTGACAATGAAAAGCGTTTAGGTGAGTTTTAGCAACTTGTAAATTGGTACGACAAACGCGACGATGAATGAGAGAGTAGCAATGATAATTTTTAGGCCTTTTTACATGTTGGTTGTTTCCACACGCTTAAAACGAATCAAAGTCAAATCAAACTACATATTAATATAATCATATCTTAGACATAGGTTCGAACATTTGATATTTAAAAGCGAATTAATCCATTACTCCAAACGAGAAGTAAATTAATCTCTCCCTTTCGCCCTTTCGTTTTGCAATCAATCGAACAAGGAAACCTAGCGGTGGGAAACATTCGTGCGCATTTCTAATTACCAAACCTTTACCAACAACATCAACCGTGAGGTCATCGCTTTCTAATTCAAATTTCTTTTTTTTTCTAATTCGAACGCTCACTATCCGAATCGGTATGATCCAGCAGTAGCTAAAGGTAAAACGCTAGCCCCAACAATCCAAAACATCAAACACCCTTGGCGTGACATAGCTCACTAATCAAATGTAGAATACAGAACACATGGAGCGAAAGCATCGGGTTTCGTGCGTTTTATGTTCGTTTTTTTTTCTAACCGAAACGTCCAGAAATAGTACTCATTTCTCAACACCTGCCGTTGACTCTTGGACTAGCCCTGTTTTTGTTAAACAGTAGCGTTTTGTTTTCGTTTATTTTTTCGTTAGCCGTAGAAGCTGGCGTAATAAATTTCTTTCTAATTCTCACGCATGGGGAATAGTGGAAATTGATTGCCACGTAACACTGCTAAACGTATATAGGATAGCACATAGGGTATAGTATTTTTTCTAGAAAGCAACTTCAAAGTCAACAGAGAAGAAAGCCGTACAGATCAAAGAATAAAGATTGGAAGAAATTTGAAGCCACATATCGCACTCACATTCGGCAATGATCACTTTAGACTCTGGGACAATTTGGAAGATATTATACATAAAAAGTATATTAATTAGCGACAGCAATTCACTGACACTCTCCAAAGTTGTCCAAAAATCTTAACAAGAAATCTCCTAAGTTTCTTTGAAGCGCGACACCTGATGGAGTTCGATAGTATCACCTCATGTGCTTTTTAGTTTAAAAATAGCAACCAAATTGCCTCCAAATGCCCAGCGTAAGGAAACAAACTGCCAACAGAGCTCTAGCTAAAACTGTCGGTAAATGTAGCTCGTATAATGCGAGTGTAATCAGTCAGAGCTCGTCTAATTTTTTCAACTAAAATCAACTGTTCTAGAGTTTTTTGGATTGTTTCCTTCATTATTTTAACAATTTGATCGTTGTGTCTCACTCGTTTACGCATTTGATGTTAATATATTCTTCAGATAATTCATCCAATGCGCATCTTCTTTGAGTAATTATTATTAACGTAATTATTAACGCTAATATAAGCGCTAAAATACAGATTTAAATCGCATTTCAATATCTAAAACCACAAGCATCGATGTCAATTTGCTGCCATAAAATACTATTTTAGTACACTGCGTTCAATACAACGATAAAAAAACCCTTATCGATCCATGTCATGGCCACGTTTATGCTACCCGAAAAAACTATTACGTCAACCGCGTGCCCTAAACGTGGGGTTATTCTGCGACATTTCCACAACACACCGCCATACGGTCGTGCGGAAACATGTGCACAGATCAAACCAGCACAAGCATAAACAAAGCATATAAACAACTGCATTGTGTGGCATATTTCAAGTCCCACCACCCATTTCTTGACGCACCCATCCTTTGCGCACCACCAGTGAAGACACATTTTTGAAACTCTCATACCGGGGTATCGTAACCCGATCGAACACAGATGTTTTCCGACGAGCAACACAACACCAGCAGCAGCAGCAACAGCCACCGGACGAACCTATCTCTCACACATGCACGTGCCAAAAAATGCATTCATGCGGAAACTCGTTTCATTTATTGATCTTCGTATGTTTCATAGTCTAGTGATTCAGTTTTTAAATTGACGACTATGGGTTACAAGTACATACATCGACAATCGAATAATGCGTGTGCATAAGGGTTAAATGTGCTAACCACCGATTGTGTTCCTAAATTCACATCACACCATAGAGAAACGTTTTACCATATACGCAGGAAGTATGGTAACACACTTTTGACACCACTTGTTCCGCACTTTTATACAACAGATGATGAGAAGTGTACAGAAGACTTGACATATTAACATGCCTGTAGATAGACACGTTAAGTTAATGTCAGTTTAAGGTTAAAGGGGGTTTTTTATAATGATTATTACGTTATCGCAATCATCCAAGCGTGTACTGCCATTTTTAATGGCTGCTCTTTAGTAAAATTATTTTTTATAGTTTGCAACGTGATTTAAAGTTCAATTAGATGGTCATTTATTTCTCATTTGCAAACGCTAGCATTAGATCTTAAATAATTTGTTCCAATGGAAAATTACTTTAGAAATTAAATAAAAAAACTTACATTAATAACCCATAAAACAATAATTTGATTATCATAATAATACTTATCGTTACGAAACAACATAAACATTAACTATGATGAGCCGATAATTTGTCATAAATTGTATCATATAATAAATGATAACCGATTGTGTTATGCCCAACGCAAAACAAACTAGTAAAAATAACGAAATAAAATAACAGAAAACTCATTCGTTCGTATAAAAACGAATTATGGAAGTAAAGAAATAAAAATAGGCAATAAACTACAGAAAAGCGGATAACAACACTACATACAATAAAGAAAAAAACAGGAGAAATTCTATAAAAAAATATATAACAATGCTTTTAGAACTATTAAACAATCTTAATAGAATAGAAAACAAATCGTAAACATTATAAAAATAAAAAACACAACCAAACATCATAAACGATAACCCTTTCTCGAACGAACGATCATAAAATGTAACAATTCTAGGTAGTATAACAGAGCTGACACTGTAGATCAGCACCAGATTTTTTGTCTCGCAATGTCAAAACACAAATTGAAATTGAAATTCCCAAATTATAACTTATGACTCTCTGGGTGACACACTATTGCACGCCCATCATCTCAACTCACTCTCGATTGGCATATTTAGATGCTTTGAGGTTGAAATCCGTTTGTTTGAACGCTGGTAGGTGCGTTCAAACCGATCACAATGTGTGTATGTGTGTGTATGTGGGGCGTATTTCACCCACTCAACATTCGAATGTGTGTGAGTTTTTTTACCACCACCATACCATCCTAAAGCCGTGGGATGCGTCGTATACCGGCTTTTTCATGAGAAGAGTGTAACAAAGCGGCAGGGTGACCATCAGAATGCCTTAAGCGCGATGGTCCATGTGTCCAACACGCTGCAGAAACGACAAAGCTTTGTTGTGCCTAACGTTAACCGACATAGAAGAGACCACGGAAACACTACGAGACCGGCGGAGACTAAGATGAACGAATGTTGAATTATAAATAATGATGAGCAAGCAAATGAGCCGCCCGTTTGTGTTTTCGCTGCGGGTTTTTCAGCTTCTAACTTCCCGCGCGATCTTCGTCAAAACACAAATTGAAATTGAAATTCCCAAATTATAACTTATGACTCTCTGGGTGACACACTATTGCGCGCCCATCATCTCAACTCACTCCCGATGGAGCTAACCATTGGCATATTTAGATGCTTTGAGGTTGAAATCCGTTTGTTTGAACGCTGGTAGGTGCGTTCAAACCGATCACAATGTGTGTATGTGTGTGTATGTGGGGCGTATTTCACCCACTCAACATTCGAATGTGTGTGAGTTTTTTTACCACCACCATACCATCCTAAAGCCGTGGGATGCGTCGTATACCGGCTTTTTCATGAGAAGAGTGTAACAAAGCGGCAGGGTGACCATCAGAATGCCTTAAGCGCGATGGTCCATGTGTCCAACACGCTGCAGAAACGACAAAGCTTGTTTGTGCCTAACGTTAACCGACATAGAAGAGACCACGGAAACACTACGAGACCGGCGGAGACTAAGATGAACGAATGTTGAATTATAAATAATGATGAGCAAGCAAATGAGCCGCCCGTTTGTGTTTTCGCTGCGGGTTTTTCAGCTTCTAACTTCCCATCCGATCTTCCCACCCACGACTCACGACTCACGCAAATCGTGGTAAGAGCACATTTACAACCCGAATCGAGCGTATGCTGTTGTTTGTGGCGCAGAAAAAAAGCAACTATTCTACCCCAACACTACGCCACGCCCGTTCACTATACAATATTTTGTCGTTTTCAGCAGTTTTTGCTTCCTTCTGTTTTCTTGCTTTGAATCATCAACGTTTGTTTCATTTCTGCCGGCAGTGTGTAACTTCGCTTCTTAATCCGTTCGTACTATTACATATGAACATCCTCTTCAACCATCTCTGTGTCGGTGGTACCTCCTGATCGATCGGATGTAGTTTACGAGCTTCTAAGGAGGCGAACGTAGCTGAGAACAGCGTGCTGAGCCTTGTGGTCATAAAACGAGCTATTCCCGGGCTAAAGAAACAATGCTGACATTTACTTCGATAAGGACGACAGCGCGCACAGGCACACATGCACGCACACACCCTGACACTCATAATCCTTTCAAACAATCCATTCGCTAATGGAAGAACACACTCTCTTTCAGAATCGTTTGCCCTGCTTTTATACTTTCTAGCAGCCCTAGGATCAAGAGAAATCCCTCCGTCGCGTGTGCGTATATAGGACGTTTTGAGTACACGCCTGGGGAGCAGTTGGGAAAAGTCATCTGCCTTCCGAGACCTGCGGTCACATCGAAGGCCCCTGTGCACGGGGAACGGCCCAAGGGGCCGCGAAATCCCATCATCTCATCTCATGACGTCATTCGATCCCCTTGACCGAAAAACTGTCATTCGCCGCGTTGTTCACACACAAGAGTTTCGTGCTCAATGTGCTCCATCATCAACTCGGCCTCCCTAACAGTTGGGCAACCTTCCAAACAGCTCTCCCTTCTCTCCAATCCGTATGAGCAATGGCGTTAGGCAGCGTCACAATCTAGGACGAACGAGGATGCTCTCGTGCGAGAGATAAACGAGAGGCTGCCGACATCCGAGAGATCCGTGGGAAAATTGGTGAGAAAATGATGAGCACGATAACTTCAACTACCGATACAGAATCCGAACACTACGCTCATCTCACTGTGACGTATACGATACGATGAGTTCTCGCACAAGCTGCAGCATCTGTTTAGCATCTATCTCAAGTGGAAAACCATGCTGAGTTGCGATAAGATTACGAGCATGTGAGAAGATCGATTTGATATCTACTACAGCTTTGTATTATGTGTTGGGAAGTTGAACTGTGATGTTGAGTGAGCTCTGACCAACTCACTAGGCCGTGAGACAACGGTGATGATGATGATGATGAGACCAACAACAACATGGAGAGCAAAGAACGTGACAGATATTTTCTCGCCACTCTCTGGAATGCTTATTTTTGGGGGGGCGAATAATGGGGGGAATAATAATGTCACAGAAAATACTAGCCATAAAACTAGGCCAACTTTTTATCGCCATTATCGGGAGACTTTTCTGACGAAACAATAAGATTTAGGAGAGGATTGTTTTGCATTGTTTCAAGGGACAAATTTTAGGTTTAAACAGTTTTAAACTAAAAAAACCCATGATAGGTCAAGCACTTGTAGGGCTTGGCAAGCTATTTATATTTTTACAACAAGTAAATGAATCACTTCTGATAAATTTACACATGCAAAAAATATGCACATGATATTGTTAGTATATGTCATGCATGAATAATAAAATGTCACGCATGTGAACAATACTTTTAAAACGCAAGGCTCGATGTTTTGCTCAAAATAAAAAGAAAACAGCAACAATACACACACACACACACATACACACACACACCGCCAAATAACAACGCGTTTTGACCGTGGTGGCAAATGATGGATGTGAATGGCGGTGGTTACTGCCCATTTTTGGACCCGCATAACCCTCCTCATCAATTCTTCCTTTTTGGCAGTTTCAATGTCAACTGCTTTTGCGTGTGCAGCACCGTCGTGCCTCTGCCCCATCCGCTTTTGATCGATTAAAATACACCACACTTTTGAGTTATGTTGAACAGCTTCGGCAGTAAACCAATACTGTTATGTAATGTAAATGGATTAAAAAACATGAAAGAAATGATAAGAAAGGTCACGGGTGCACAATAACAGCAAAACCATAGCAATGTTTGAAGGACACGGCTAGAAGACGGCTTGTAAGGTGAACCATTTATACCTTTAACTCCATTTTTGTTTATAATACATTAACTTAAGTATCAGCTTTTACTAAGTGAATTGCTTTCTATGTAAGTTATCAATCTATTCTTCACCATAATTAATAATGTAAAACTTAACTTAATTAATGTCGAATTAATACTGAAATTTTAAGAAAAATCAGTAAAATAAATTAAGGAAAAATGCAGTAAAATATCTTTGAGGTTAAACTCAAGATTAAACTCGAAATTTCCAACCAAATACTACATTTGAACAATATCGAGCGCACATCTGTTTCTCTGTTGATTCAGACGGTTTCAGCTGTTACAATGTTTTTTGTTAACATAAATTAACAGCATGTCTTAATACTCTGGACAGTTTGTTGGGTGTATTACTTAACCGTGTTATTTAATGTCCCCGTACGTCTGACGTTAATCGTGACTGAACTTAGGAAGTTAGGACAAAGTTGGTGTCGCGAAGAGCCTTTTTTGAGTAAAAATAAATAGATTAAAAAGGTTTTGTCCTTGTGATCCTTGTGATAAAATCCAACTAATTATCTATTAAATTTCACTGGATTTTATTCACACTATCACACATGATAACATTCAGTAGCAATTCATCATGATACACATTTAATTATGTGTTAGAAAATTATGTCAAAAGCTACCTTTTAAGCAATTTAAGCACTTTAAGTGCTCTGAATACTTTACATGATTCTTACATGTCAGTCGAAAGATCAATAGTACAGACAGCGAAAAAGTGTTTCTAATGCGTCACAAACACAGCCAGCCACTGGCTTTAGCTAATCGCACAATCTGTCCGCTAATCAAAAATTAATCCCAATTACCTTCTGGCTCACCTTCTTGCTTTAGTGTACGATTTTTCCACTCCGCCCTACCTCTTCGCGTTCTTCGTAGCCCTTCTTTTCAACAAGTGTTAAAATCGTCGATTCACTACACGTTTCTACAGCTTTTCAAAAACAACAGCATGACGCACAGAGCGTTGTTACTACTCAAATCTAATTAATTCGTTTTCAGGTCAACGCTGCAATGGTCCACGGAATGTTGCGAACGCCTCTCGAGCTGTTGGAAAACTGCGACACACCCTTGCATCGCTCCCGCCGCATCGCACCCGGTGCATCCAGGGAATCGTCTGCCCTCCTCGGTACAACCACCCACCCATTTTCCCGTCCCAGCAGAAGAAAACGTAGACGGCAACGGTGTGATCCTCCTGCGCCAACTGCGATATTGCAAAAGGGAGATGGTGGTTTGGTGCGGTCCATCCAGAGGATTGGCAACTTTTACTGCCGGAACATGCCCGCCGGGTCTGGCTAGTAGTTGCTGCTGCTGTACGGGTTAGCAGCTGAGGACTTACGAGTTAATTTTATGATCCACTTGCAGCGTGCAACTGATATTGGCTACTGCCGTATTCGAGGAAGCACACAGCACAACAACGTCTGCTCTGTCGGTGCTGCTGTCGGCATAAAACCCTCGAGTGCGCTTCTTGAGCAAGCACATGCTGTTGCAGAGATTAAAACGGTTACACTAATGCTACTGACTGCTCCATTTTACTGCTACGAAAATAGTATCAAGCCAGTGAACGCTATCGATCGGTTGTCTCGCATTGCATGTGATCCTTGGAGCATCATTTTCGAGCAGTAAGTTGAACAAACTCATACCGATTTTCAAATACATTACCCTGTGCCGCCCGGGCTAAGTAGCATTCAAACAGATAATATTTTATTTCCTTCAGCTTTACGTATTAATGCACCACTGGCTCGGGTAAGTGCGAACGTCCAACAGCATATTGGTAAGACATGTTCACGCATCCAGAACGCACAAAGATCCGATTGTACAAAAATAGGATCAATGTGTATTCACATAAGCTCTGTTACAAGAGCTATCATTGCATCCATGTTTGACCAAATGGTATGTACCAAACGAAAAAAAAACAAGGAATCCCTAACCAGATTACATTTCTTCCAGGCACAACCAAAAAATTTTTGAGCTACAAACAAAACACGCACACCCCTTTGAAAGAGAAAATTGAGAAAAATGGATTTGCAAAACAGAACTCTCCCATACCTTAAGCGGGTGGAATTTTACCGCCTTCACATTGAAGAAGAAAGCAACACACACCCAACAGCTATCAACCACCAGTAGTGGCAAGCAAGCAGAAACGAAAATCCCATCTCGAAAATGGAGCACGAGGAACTAATTCTCGCCGCTTCTGCGTGCGCTACACAGTGCTGCGAGAAAATAAAAACACGTGAAACCTCGAAAAGAAGACGACCGTCCACTCCATAGCCCCCCAAAAAACATCTATCCCTTGCCGCTAATGTGCGCTTCTTCTCTCGAACCCATCAGCATCACACTGTCGGCACTCGAAAGCATACCATTGGCTATAACTGCTACCACCTGCTGCTGCTACTGCTACTGTTGCTCTGCTACTACAACTGCCCGCCCTGTGCTATGCTTACGCAAACTAACCGAACATCATCTTGAACACCGGCCGAGCAGAAGCATCAGTAATGGCTTTTCTTTTGGTTACACTTTCCATGCAAAACAACGAGGAACGATGGAACCCCGTACAACAATCGATTCGTCACCATTTTTTCTCTGACCCGCTGTTGGACGACTGCTTCTGGAAGCCAACCAAACAAAAAAGGAAGAGAAAAGTAAACTAAAATGGAAACAGCAAAAAAGGCTTGCCCACCAACGGCGACCTGCTGCTGCTGCTGCCGGACATTTCGGTAAAGAAATACATCTTCGTTACCCTGCTGGGGGTGTGTGGATGCAAAATCGTTCCCGGGTAAGTTGCAAAAATGTTGCCTCTGTCTTGTGTAGGAGGAGGAAAAATACCAGTGGTGTAAACAAAATTTAAACCAGCAGGTACATCATCGGTTCCGTCTCGTTCGACAGCCAGCATTACTCTTTTCTACAAACTAATACAGGAGCAGCATTTAGTGTATGGATAGTGTATTTTAGCGTTAGCCATTAGAGCGTTTCTTTTAAAGCATAGAGCATTAGCCATAAACATACGACACTCACTGTAGCAGCATTCTAGCAGACGTTTTCCGCAATCCCTCCAATGCCAGAAGAACAATCTGGCAAAATTCAATTTTTCAATCCCCAGCACCTGTCAAACTGTTCGCTGAGAGACAAGTGAAAATCTAAACAACGTAATCGCAACATCGTTTAGCACAAGCAAGACGCTAAGCAGCGCAAGCATTGACAGGGAAGAAATGTTTAACCCACCCCTACACTACACCTACAAACACAATTTCCCACCGGGGGCACACACTGTACAAGCAATGTGCCCCGGCGCATTAACAGCTCTAATGGACATGGTTGGGTTAAACTGCTTTTCCCAAGATCTTTTCACCCTTTCCTACCGAAATCGACGACAATCGTCGATCGCACGCATATTATAGCTGGGTACAATTTAGTCCACTGGTTTCTGATTAAGAATCGAAGCAAAGTGGAGCTTGATTTGGATCATGGCCTCATAACACCAATAGGTTCAACGGCTGACCTTTCCCGCTCGGCATTGATTCTCGGACCAACATTCTTATCGCGATCAGCTTTGTTCCGGTTAGATGCCCACCCCGATGAAGCTGTTTAATCTATTATCAATAATCGGACAGTAGTCATCTGAAGCGATTATTGTTTTTGCTTATCTCGTTCTCTCTCTCATCCTACATCTAAGAACTTTTTGTCTAGAGTGATGTGGATACCATGTTCGCTCATCACCAATATTAGAGATCATCTTGTAACGTCTTCATCATTAGCGGATGTTGAGAGTTTCACAAGAAAAAGAGTTAAAAGAAGTTTGCACTCGGATGGAATCTTCTCTAGACTAGAAGGAGAAGGTCATCAACTCATTGAAATGGTTCTACTGGCATTCACTTAACGGGTGACTGCCACTCTTGCGTGTTATCAGTCCAATCCACCCTTGGTTTCGTATTTTCCGGACCCTTGGACCTCTCCAGTCACCCACACACTGCCGCCTTCGGAATGGCTTACTACTCTGCCGAATCTCTTCCTCCTCGTATCGTCGCGTGCACCACAGCAGCGTTCTCTCTTATCTCTTCAGCTTTCTCTCCTCCGCGCGCTACCCTCAATGCCGTTGGCAAAGAGAGCCTATCCGTCAGAAATTAACAATCAAGAGACCACCATCCAACCAACGGCATGCTTCAATAACCGAACTTATCAGGCGACCGTTCCGTTTACCAGCCCTTTGAACATGGACCGTACCGCTTATCTTCATTGCTACACAAATTGTGTGTTTCGTGTATGTGTGTGTAGGGAACACTTCCGAGATGACTGTGAAAAGGGGGATAAATATTTTTGTATTCAAGTTCGTTTAAATGTTTGATAAATACTAAGATAGAGATGCTTGGATAGAGGCAACAAAGCATTCGTCTTTGGTACTTCAACCGCCAGACATTGTGGTTAATATACCTGGTAGATGAATAGTCAATTTCGCTATTCAATTATGGTAACAATTGAAATAATTTCCCATGAAGATTTTACTTCATAATGCTTACACGACGTTCATTAGACACCACAATCACGCAACAGTTAAATCACAGTGTACCATTTAAATGGGCACCTTCTATTGTGCTGAATACAGTGGACAAAAAGTTGTGTTTAGAATTTGGGGTAAGAATTTAATTTAATGGCGTGGATAAGAATTTAAGACGTCCAATAACCCTAACTTCTGCAGTTTTGTTGAGCTTCAAAGATCAACTCTAGAGAGAAGAAAGGTGTTGTCCTGTTTGTTACTCTCTGCAGATAAGCATACTCTATGAAGATAGCAGAAGATAGTTCCTAAGATAGGTACATAGGTTTATGATCATGATCTTTTCTACACCCTAGTACAACAGGAAGCAGTCGAACGTATTTCTTTGGTGCAAACCTTTGAAGATTCTTGAGATGTTCCATTTTCGATTCAATTATTATAGAGTTCCTTTCATTTTGCTATTTGCCGAGACTTTTCTTATAGCTTGCCAACTTTCAGAACGGCAATTACATCAACCCGAATAGCAGCTGCTTTCTAACATAATTGTTATTTCCATCCATAAACCAAACTCATGCCTCAGAATTACCCAATCATCAAAGAGCCTTGTCAAACGATGACGACTTTTGTTCGGCTTTTAAATCAATACTCACTGGCACACTTCTGCTTCGTGGAACAATTATGAAAGCGTGCTCTCGTGTCAGAAAATAGCTCATTTGGTAGCCCGTAATCGATTCCATTCTTCACAAAATTATACAAGAGCTGACCCAAGAGAATTAAGCCCACATTCCGGTTATTTTTGAATTATGGAATAGTACCTTAATAAAAACGTTTAACAATGTAGTTAAAGAATATGGAAGTACAGTATTCCCAAATAGAGTTTTATGTAAGTTTACATTGCAATGCTAGAAAACACAGCAAAAAGAATAAAATTTGCAAAACTCGATCTCATAATATCCCGCCGCATTCAAAAACTCAAACTTTCACCGCAGTGAGAAAATGAGTTACTCGTTGAGCAAACTTCAAACATGACGTGAGCAGAAGAGGAAATTGAAAATGGTGAAAACAATTTCACTGCTTGGTGAGATGAGACGCAACATCCTTCTCACTGTGCAGTTCTCGGAGAGCCTCACACATGGTAACGCGAGCAGCAGTGAGCATAGTTACGCGAGTTCTTCGTGAAATTCAACCTCCACTTGGGCGCATCTGCTCACACAATGCCAGCGACATTTGATTTCGCGTTCGGAAGCTCACTGTCGGAAAATCGATTTTTCACATATAATTATGTAAAACCGAGCGTGTTTTTCCCCAATAAAGCGTTGTACGATGTGTTGGCTGTGTGAAAAGCGCCCCCATGCATCCGGAGAAAACCCCCTTAATTAAGGGCATGTTTAGATCAGTCAAAAGTTGTCTCCTTAATACACCTCTTTAGTATCTAAGTTCATTCCTCTCCCACACAAACACACACTTACCTCAATTTTCCTTCCGACGTTTACGAAACAATTTCCCGCAGTACAGTGGCCGCTTTACAATTTCCGCTTCACTGGATTTCCCCAGCAAGTACACTTAACAATTGCTTCCAGCAATGATGATAACAGCACACACCGGCACTCCAACACCCACACTCACACACATACAACACAGACACACAACAGGCAAACCCCACCACCTTTAGTGGCCACTTTTGGGTGAGATATTTTCACACCGTTTGCCTTTAGGTTACTTTTTATATAATATAAATACTATCTATGTTTCGTGGCCCTTTCTACGTTGGTTGCCTTGCGTCGACGAGTTGGAATCCACTTCCGCTGGGCGAAGGAAACACCACACCACCAGTCGGAAAATCAATTGGCGGAAGAGATTCACGGGAACACAACATACACACACTCACACGCACACCAATTACACAGCGACACACGACACAAGTGCACACACACCATCCCGTGTCGGTGAACCTGGCAGGCGCACCGCACCAATGCGCGAATGGATGTGTGCTGCAGCTGTGCACGAGCACGTACGTCCTCCAGGTGGTCGTTCGCACAATTCAACACGATGGTGTTTCTGCGGCTGGCTGAAAAAAGTAGAGATAGAAAAACCATAAAGGATTTACACACAACTGATGACAGTAACCTTTTCGCTGTACCAAACTATATCCTCACACAAGCCCCACTAACACACACACACACGAGCGCACGAGCGCACAAGGAATATCTGTCAAACTGAAGTATGAAGCCATCGGTGAGGCCTACTTGGCATGTACATTTACACATTCTTCAGCATCTTAAGCTTTTCATGCGTTGTTATATATTTCCATGCATTGCAACAGCGCACAGACATACAATTTGCCACTAGTCGCCGTTTTGAATGGACACTTTTGTGAATTGTGGTGTAAGAGAGGATGGTTGCAAGTTCTACCATTCGATGTGTTTGCTTCTCACAGTGCACAATATTCTAGTTACGAAATAATTCGGAATGAAATCACACATTTAGATTGCCATTAGTGGCATCGTTTGCACGCACAAACTTCAACTGTTTTTCCTAGCCCAACAACAACTGCTACTCCATTTCTTCCCACACAGTTTTCACACAGTACGCTCTTCCTCTTCTTCATCTTCTTCTTCTCTCCGTTTCCATACACTTCAATCTAATCGGCTCCAACGCTCTCTTCCACTTGGTCACTGGGAAACCACAATTTTCCAACCGTTTCTGAGGGTTTTCCCTGGTAAATGCACACATCCAACCGATACTAGGCGTTAACAGTGTTTGACAGGGCACATTTTCCGTACGAATTCTTCATCTCAGTAGTTTTCCAGCACTACTACTACTGCCGCCGCCATCGAGCGCGAGATACTGATCACCATCGTTGAGCACGAAGCATCCGGAGTCGACTCGGGTATTGTGGTAGTGGATTGTGTAACACACGCATGGATCAATTGGAGGGCGACAGCAGAAACACTACTACTTATAGTCCCTCTGGCACATCACCCTGCTCCGGATGGAGTTGAGGCCAAATAAAAGCAAAAAGAAGAAATAATAGTCCAACCTTCACGAACGATCCAACAACTCCGGCCGCACCAACGTCGTGAGTAAAACTGTGACTATGAGTGTTCTAGTGTCGCTGGCAACCGTCGTCTCGCGTTCGTTCATTTGCTTGGGAAAATTCTTGCTCACACGCTCACACGGAAAACCATGTGGGTGAGAGATTTTTCTCATTTTCTTTTTCGAAAATCGAGAAGTTCTGTTTCTCTCGCCGGTGAATGTCGATTTTCCTGAAGAATTGCGCTAGCTGATTCTTCCATGTTATTTTGTTCATCTCCAGGTATGTATCTCACTTCCAGTACTATTTCAAGAGAACCAAGTGTGAAGAGCAGCAAACTTAACCCAAACCGTTCGGGCAGATTTTCATTTCACACTCACAAAACTGTGACTCGCATCGAACTGTTTTGGGTCTAACGGCAGCCTTTCTTTATGCTCTAACCACACAATTATTGCTGAGAAAGCTCAGCTTACTCTCGCACTTTCCACATTTTCGCCACATGTCCACCGCTGTAACGCTGCTCAGGGAAAAAGCGAAAAGAACAAAGTTTTCTCTCCTCAACGAGAGCGAAAGCGAGCGACAGTGAAAATCTGGCACCACCGCACAGGATGTGTGAGAAAAATCGACCCACTAGCTATGGTGAGACGAGATCAGTGAATACGAGCGCACGCTCGTGCTCACCCGAGTGTGTGAGATGGCGAGGGAAATGGTATGAGCGAGAGTTGGAAAATGCTACACCACACGCAAAAACTTATTACATAATTTCTTCCGCTGATGATGATTTGGGCAAATAAAGCTGAACCGAAAAAAAACCTCAATCACACACAACCATATTTCCACATACGGTCAGGGTGAATTTTTTCTACCTCAACACAGAACACACTCTCACACACGTTGCCAGCTTCATTTCCATGCTCGAAAAGAACAAGTGGAGCTCATGCTGGAGATATTTGCTGTTTCTTTGAAAACTAAACAAATTCCAAATCTTCAAGCTTATCGATTTTGTTGTGCAAAGAAAATGTCACATTAATCTTTTGCTATGTTCCTATTTTGCTTTTTCCCTCCGTGGTGCCAGCTCCATACCTTAATGGCAATATTTTCCATTGCTTTGGCCGCAAGCACATACACACACACAAACAAGCGATTCTAAATTAAAATTCAACAAAATGTGTGATCATGGCGGCGATGGCAGCAAGCAAGTGAAACAGACAAAAAAAACCCGCTTTCCACACGGTTGCCCGCGATGGTGTCGAGGTGTCTAATGTGAACCATTGCACATACATACACGGCCTCTATATGTGTGTGCGCTTAATATAGTCCTAATGTCGGCTAAAACACACATTCGTCTCTTGCAGAAGCGAACAGCACGACACACACAGGGCGATTTGCCTGTTTTTTCTTCACGTTTTTCTCATCGGAACTATGCCACAGCAAGTGCTTCGGAGCATCCACACCTTGACATAAATGCGCGCACACATCTACAGCACCACACACACACACATACGCACGCACACAGATATGCGATCGATCTGATCGATTTTAGTCGAAAATGTTCAACCAATGCCAACACATCATATCATCATGAGAAACTATTGAATTTTTCTTCTTTTTTCCACTATCGAGCGTACCCCATCACTCACACACACACACATACACATCCACATTCATGCTGCTACTCATGTTTCAGGGTCACAGAAATTATAGGATATCGAGCGACTTTTTTTATTCGTCCTATAGCGGACAATCGAATCGATTGCTACAAAACCGATCCAAGTCCAAAGGGGCAACACACACACCTGTGCTTCACTTCGTACGGTACACTTGTGTGTGTGTGTGTGTGTGCGTATGTGTTTTTATGTGCGTTCACACCAAACGGGCCTCCTAATTTATCTTGCTCCCAATTAAAAGGCAACCGTAGAAGAAAACCGTCAGCACTGAAGACACCACCAATTCACCTCAGAACAAAACTCCACAAGCAGACAGCACAGCACCACGAAGCGACTAGCGCGCGACCACTTGTGCGGCGAACTTGCAGCGTGTGTGCTCTCGCACTGAAAATACTGCGCTCCGAACCAGTCGCTCACAGTGGGGCCAATTTCAGAAACGGCCCCATAACCTCCCACTCCCTGTGTTGGCGCGCGCGTGACCGTACCGAGAGAACCGAACAGCGTTGTGGATGTTGTGAAGAGAAATTTTTCCGCACAGAGAAATAGATGCGCCCTGCGAGTGCCTGCAACAGTGAGGAAGGAAGGCGGTAATGGTTGCGCGCGGGCTGCAGCAATAACAACTCAATCTCCTTGCTTCGTGCGAATAAGGCACACGGGTTTGAGAAAAATCATGTTTAAGAGCTGGAAAATTGTAAAGTTCTCATATTGTTGTTGTTTTTGGTCTCACCCTCATTTTCCGTGCTGTGAGAGGATTAAAAAAACGGTTCAATTGGTTGAGCTGTGAGACAGTTTACTCACAGCCACAGCTCACACAACGGTTCATGTTTATCGAACATCTCACTAGAGCAAAGACACGCACGCACGCAAATAAGCAGTGAACATCGTCACGACACATGTGTACGACGGTGGTACACCGGGTTTCCCCCTAAAGTATGCCGGAATTGTTGTATAATTGGATGTAAGTTGGGAGCAATATTCTGCATGCTACTTTTGATGTGCCTGAACACGCCACCAGTTATGCTAAATCGAGATGATCTCGTTCAATAGTATATGTGGATAATCCCTTAAAAATAGATATCGATAAATGGAACATTATTGGTATTGTTTTACTAACAAGTGTCTTATCAAGCATTGCAGTGAGTTAGAGCGATTAGATAGCATTTTTCAATCGGCTTATCGATGTGTGCCTGAATAAAATTTGCACATAATGTTATCTACTATAATTACATGCTTCGTTGCTCGATTTGGCAAAATATTTGGAATTTGACAAAAAAAATGTGCTGAAGATGTTTGAAGAAATGGGATACTATTCTTATATATGAAGACCAACATCATCCGGGGAGAAGTTGTGGCATTTCGAATTAATGAATTATGTGAAACAAATGTTATTTCTCTTCTTAAGACAAACAGTACACCACAGCAGCAGTTAAAAAAAACATTGTTGTATAAGGTAGCTAGACTTAAATGAGAACTTATCGTCAAAGAGGCATCATTCTCTTTGTCAATCTGACCTCCTTGTTAAATTTGGATTCGCCGGTCTCCGGCCAAACCATTAACAAATTAACATTTTAAACAACATTTTAAATTAAACAAACCTACACATTTTGTAAAATGTCCTATAAAAATGGAGAACAAATCAATTTAATATGCACATACGCAATGCTCAAATATGCTCAAGCAGCTGCCTAGAAAATGGGTCGCGACGCTTTTCTCCGAAAGGGTCAGACAATAAAAAAGACTGAAACTGCTGACCAGATATTATTAGATTCAAGCTTTCGAGGCTTGAGTAATGTCCTACTACTTTACATGCTGCAATCGTTCTCTGGTTAACATTGATTCATAGGAAAGGTATCTGGTGGGCCAGTTAGAATCAGCTAGCTGAACTTTAACGACTCCTGGCCTAAAACGAAAGGCAACTGGAACCGATTATGTGGCTGTAGTGATGAGAAAAACGGCTCCGACCTGTTCCAATAATTTTCGGAACCGGCTCTGGAGCCGTTGGTTCGGAGCCGGCTCCGGAGCCGTTAGTTCACCGTTAGGCCGTAAGGAGCCTGCTCCGGAGCCGTTAGTACGGAGCAGGCTCTGGAACGGGAAAAACACTGTTCCGGAGCCGGTTCCGCACCCACGGCTCCTGAAACGGTTTCAAACTACTGGCTACGGAGACTCGCGCAATAAAGTAGCAAAATCATACAAACCCATTCTACAAGACAATTCTTCATCTGTGCGCACGTAGTTGGATTAAAAATAATACAACAATCAATTAATTTAGACGGTCAAAGCATCGTGGAACGATGCATTCTTATTTGCTTTTGTTTAATTAATTTAACGGGACAATTTAAATAATTCTTAATGTTATCATTAGAAAAATAATATGCATCAAGCAAGTATTACGATATTGTTACGATAATTATTTTGCAAAGTGCATATTGATAACGGCATCAAAAAATGGACTCTTTACGGCCTAACGGCAAACTAACGGCTCCGGAGCCGCTAGTTCGGAACCGGCTCCGGAGCCGTTAGTTGATGGGTGCACTCCGGAGCGCACATCACTATGTGGCTGAGCGGCAGATCAGTGCAATGTTTATCTCGAAATTAGTTATAATAAGTAGATAATAAAACCTCAGATTCAAGATCGATAAAAATTATATCCTTTTTCTATGGGTATTTCTTCCGCAAGGAACTGATTATTTCACATTTTATTACTTCATAGCTATTCATAACTCTGAAACATGGGAAATTAACCTCTTAATATATAAGAGGGTTGTCTGTAGTTGCAATAAACTTTCACATTATTCCAAAATATCCTTCTGTTGAATTTCCTTTCCAACCACTGTTGTGATCAGACAGTAACGATTGATTTTATAACAATAAAAAGGCTTAAAACACATCATTCTCAACCTTAGTTAGATCTGTTTTTTTTTTCGTTTCGTTCGAAATGTCCAACCGGCCAATTGTAAAGCGTTCTACACCTACCACACATCTAAACAGCGCAAGTCACGACCGCTCGGTACATTCTTATCCTCATCCCGAACACGTTAGGAGGGGAGGGATGGAAAACCACTGCTCCCAACATCGACCACACTCGCATGCCCGAATCCTCCCCAAACGGAGAACCGGCAATTTCAAGCACGCAGCAGTAGGCGCAATCCGATATTTATATTTAGAAACGTTTCACAGCATGGCCAGCCCAAGCCAGTGTGTAGAGAGTAGTAGCTAACCCCGCGAGACGCCAGATGCACCAAAAACCGGTGATGGACGCTAGGGATGTACGGTCTGGCACGGGTAGAAAAAGGGGGGGATGTGTGTGGGTGTGTACGTGTGGAGAGACAACAGACGACTTTACCTTTACACAGAGGTTCCTGATTCCACGTTCCTGTGATCCACCACAACAGCCGGATTTATGCTTCTGGTCGACGAGAGCGAATAAACGAAAAACCACCACCAACCACACAACACCGATCGATCGATTTTCGTGTCTCGAAAAGGTGGAAAATTCAATTCCCTAGCAGGCTGGCACGTTATGCAATGTGTGCTTCGGAGTGGTTGTTCTCCGTTTTCTTTTTCTATACTGATAGTTCGGAACACACGGTGGTCGTATGTGTGCCCGCTAACCCCGGGAAGGTCTCCCGAAACGTCTAAATGAAAATGGAGATTGATTTTGGTTTTTGTGCTGGTTCTTTTCATTTTTGCAAATCAAACCACCCAACGCTTTCCTTCTTGAGCGCCATCCATGTCGTCCCTGGTGAAATTGCTAATCAATTTTCATAATTTAGCACGGGAAAAGGAGGCATTTTTTTGTTGTTGTTCCATTTTCCATTCGCTAAAAATAACCAGAAGAAGAAAAGGGAATTTATCGGCGTTAGTTGCTTGCATCGGCTGTGCTGCTGTCCTGCGGACGCTTCTTCCATGGCGTGCGCTCGCTTCAGAATGTTCAATCAGTGGTGGTGGTTGGTGGCGGTTGCCTAATTAGCAAAGGTTTCCGCCATTCTCATTCTTTTATAGCGGGGCGAGTTTTCCTATTTTTTGTTACCAAATTACACAGAAACAGTACAATAAAAATGATTAACATTCCACTCTTGCAGAATGGTTGTTGAACTTGCTCGAATGATCGAAGCATAGCGTAACGTGATTGGAATGGCTTGCTGGTGCGAGAAAAGCTTCCTGTTTCCACTGTTCATTAGTGGTTGTGAAGCTACCTTAGGTGGTGACCTTCGGGTACAACCTGCTACCACCAATGCATGAGTCAGCATAGAGCATAGAGCATCAGCTGCGCCACAAGGTGCAAGCAACCATGGCGCTAAAACAAATTGAAATACAAAACAGGTCGCTGGCTGACTCGGATAAGATGGGGTCACATTACCCGACACAACATGCGTTAGTCATTCCGCCTCAGGGCACACGGCACACTTTTCCCTTCACTAATTGAGGCTACCACCCGGATGTCGATATAGGCAAGAATGAAACCCGGCGGCCATCCTCGATTGCTGATGCATAAGCGCCAAAGCCGCTGGCCGAGGACAACGCGACAACGATGCACACAACAGCTCTTCTATGTTTACCTGCCTGTCATACTGTGACGATGTGTTTCATTCTCTCGCTCGCTCTCTCTCTCTTTCTCTTTCGCGCGCGCGCTCGTTTTGTTCGACCGCTACGTTCTTATCATCGGGTGTATATAGCCCTAGAATTGCATTTAGGTCGCTGTAATGCACTATAAATCAACGCGCGAGACTTGCCAACATCCAAATGCACCACAGAAACACAACTGCACACAATGCAAAAGGAAGTTAAAGCCTTCAACCTTGCGGATGTAAACAAACCGTCGCTACGTTTCGCGCCTGAACGCAATCGCCATCTCCAGCGACACAGACGCGAAACGCGAGATCTCTCGCGATCCCTTGCGGAAAACGGGCACAGTAGGTCGTGGTGGGGTAGGTGGTGGGCTTTCTGTGTACACACCACGGCAAACAAAAAGCCATTCGTATCACTTTTCTCTTTCTGTACCGTTCTAGCTTCAGCACGACCTTTCTTCTCGCATCGTGCCCATCGTTAAAAGAAGTTTAATGGCCACCTGGACGATTAAAATCGATCGATAGCTTCTCATGCTTTCTCACACGTACTCCCGTCGCGAGCGTGTGCGTTTTTTTCCTCGCATTTACTACGCACACTTATCCCCCACGCGAAAAAGAAGAATACCCGGTACACACAAACACACGCACACCGTACAAACACAGCGCTTTCACCTTTGATGAAATGATCGACTCTGTTCGGATTTCACCGGAATTTAAACCATCGCTATTTGAAGCACATCGGCATGCAACTATCACAGTCACGAGGGTTGTTTTTATGGAAAAAATATCTTTTCAGTTAACCCTTTTCCAAACTTTTTCGGTAAGTAGTGAAAACACACGCGTTTCTCTTCCACTACCACCTACACCGGAAAAATCAATGATCACACACGAAACGGGGCTCTGAAACGTGTACCTGTGAGCCAGGCAACCGAAACTGCCCATCTGAAACTGGACCATATTTTACTTACCGAATGTTGTTCTAAGGATTCCGTTTCCCCAAAACGTGTTGTTAACCCGTGGGCTATTTTTTCGAGTTTGTGGACGAACCCATTAATGACTCACTGCGTGCGGAATTCGTCCGTAAAAGGACAGCGTTTAGCGGCACGGGTATATTTTCATCGAGTATTGTCATTGAATATTTATCGCCTGTAGTGAAGCTACGGCCTCATGTTGTTCGATGTAGTTTGACAGTTTGGTTGTCAAACACAATCGCACACTGTAGCGAATGAATGTGTAATTGGTCAATGTTTTTATTCGAATTTCGATTTTTCTGCTTTAGAAAACATTTTCTAATAAATTTAAAAGTGTGAATGCCTTTCAATTAAGTTTTTATTTGAGTTGATAAATATTTCTTATCGATAGCGTCGGATAAAACAAATTCATGTTCAAACGAGTAAAATTGAGACCGGTTTTTCGAATTCGTTCAAAATGATTTCACGCTGAATGCTGTAAAGTTAAATTGAACTCACAAAGAGTGTTTGATTACAAATACAAATGAGTTCTACAAATGAGGAAACGATTCGGTTGGGATTTCGTGATACAAGAAATACGCATAAACTTTTGAAACTGAAATAAAGTATTCTATTAATTTTTATTTATGCTCTAGACCACACTCTGTACGTACCGCGCCCACTGTGATATTCGAATCCAATAATGGTGCGTGAAGGTAGCCCTTTTTCTTTCTCAACGATTTAAAATTAAACACAAACGGAGGTTATTTAAAATTCCGTTTGCTAGTTGCAGGTTGCAATAGTAAAATTTTAAGCAGACGAAACATTTAGCAAATATTTTTACCTTTCCAAAATCTCATCCAATTATTAACCATTTCAACCATAGATGGTTCGTTGCGGCAAGAAGTCATTACACAAATCAAACTGCTTTGATTTGTTTGTATAATCTATTTATTTGCCATTACTGGTGGTAAAAGCATTTTCCATCAATCTTTGGAGGTTAAACAAAATTAAAAAAAAAATGTTCTGTGAACCTAATCGATAATCGGTCAAATTTTGTTTTGCACACCGAAACGTTCTCGTTTGCTTACACACATATTACAGTAAATGAATTTTGTTATCGTTAAACAAATTATGGTCTGCCGTCACGTTTAAACCATTTTCCGAACCTTAACAAAAAAAAACGAAACGCTTTCGATACTTAAACAAGTGCGTTGAATAAAATGGGCATTGCTGCCTACGACGCCACTACGTCATCTTGAACGGTTGGACATGATCGGTATCTGGTACAGATTGAACAACATTTAAAACATTGCGCGCGCGTTTGTGGTAAGGCTTACATATGGTTAGGTAGCGGTGTGTGTGTGTGTGTGTCGTTGTGCTGTTTCGTTCATTAGGCAACATTCAGCAGGTAGTCCGTTTCTATTGTTTTGCAGCAGTACCACCCCAGCGACGAAACTGCTCCCCCACGCGTCGCTGTAAGGCAATCCGGTAAATCGTTTGGTGGTTTTGTACGCGGCAGCAATCCTAAACAGTGCTCTCGTCTGTGCTAAACATGCTAATAGTACATTAATTGTAGTTGTAATAAAAATTCTTCCAAAAAGCTTAATATCATCACGTTGAACGAACACACACGTCGAGCGTGCGCGCGTATATGTTGCAAAAAACGAAGCGTGTTCTCAGATCTGTGCAGCATCATCTTAGCAGCCTAGCAGAAGATGCCAGCGGAGATTCTAGTCACCCGGCTTCCGTTTTCAGGCGGCGGTTTACTTTCCAAGATTTAGCTTGCCCAACAAACCAGCCGCACCGGCAGTAGCGGACTCTTGTGCTTTCGTAGCAACATCGTTCACTTTCTGCAGATAAGAAGAAAAGGCACTCAGTTCAGTATCAGAATTCTCGCTCGGTCTGTCTGTTTGTTTGTCGTCTGCTTCCTGGATGATCTTACCTGCTCCAGCTCACCACGCTTCTCGTCGGCCACCCGGTTCGCTTCCTGCAGCTTCCGATCAACTTCTTCGCTCGCCCGCTTCATACCCTCGTCCACCTTCTGTTCGGCCACCTTCATCTGCTCCTCGACTGCTTGCTCCACCACGACGGCACTCTGTTGGATGGCATTTTCAGCCGCCTGCTTCGCGTGATCCATTAGCGTACCAGCGGCCTGTGTTTGTGTCGAAGAGATTGGTGAACAAGAAAACGAAACACATGTAAATGAATTCTGATGCGATATTCTGAGCGATCTGCTCCATACTTGCGACGTTGTTTCAGCGACTGCTGATGCTTGCTGCTTTGTGGCATCGATCTCTCCCGCTGTCGACGATGCCAATGCTTCCGCATCGGATTTGGTTTTGCTGAAGGATTCCTGCGTTTTCTTTGCCTGCTCCTCGGCTAGGCTGGACGCTGCCTGTACCTTCTCGTTGGCCAAATCCTGCGCTTCCTTCTTCTTCTTATCGAACAGCCCTTCCGCTTTGCTGCCGAGGTTCTTCAGTGAGGCTGGTGATTGGGTGGTGTTCATTAATGAGAAAATGATTTCATCGATAAGAATGTTTTCATTTCAAGTTAACCTCGAGCAACTACAATCCGCTCCGTACAAGCGTCCTCCCCCTGATATTCGTGTCGGAATGTTTCAATGTTTACAAATTTGTCACTTATTCTCTCTCTCCTTCGATCGTTCGTTCATCGCCATGATCGACAGCGTGTGTGCGTGCTGCTGTGATTTAAAATGTGTCGTATTTTTCACGTTTTATTCCGTACCACATCTAGCCGTTAACCTGACGCCAAACACGCATACATGGTTAGTGCTAGTCTCCTCCCGCTTGCTTGTGCCCGGTGCCTGGTGGCCATGATGTCATCCGTGAGAGACACTGGGAGCAGCCAAGGTCAGAGAAGCGAGAACGTTCAACACACGCTGCGAGATCACTCAAACGTATCATAATGCTCGAGTGTATTTTTCGTGCAGATGGGCATGCTTTTGTGGGAGGTCTGAACATGTTCCCCGACCCGTCCCGACGTACTCTGCTGGGAAATCATCAACATCAGAATTCTCAGTCCGGTGTTCTCCAGAGCTATTACAATTTTACGTGTCGAGTGAAACACGTTCTCGGTGCGTGGCAACTTGCCAACAGAGTATTGAGAGAGACTTGAGCACTTTAAAACCAATGCACCGTGCTGGGAGAGAGACTAGAAGATCGAGTCTTTTGCATTGGTGTGCAATAATCGATTGTTATTTTAATTTAAACAACAAATACTTTATACAACAAATTACCTCACGGAGAGTGCAGTATCAACCATTAACCATCACTTGAGTCAGGCGGGGCAACCATTTCCGTTTTTAGCCGATAGCCGGTCGCTGCCGTAAGCTGACACGACCCATGATGATGGTGATGGTGATGATGTCATATCTGAGGCCAACCGGCACCTCTAGCTACTGCCACCTTTTGCGGTTAGTTCGTGAGGTTTGCTACTCACTGCACGTTTTATTGCCGCTTTCAAAAACGAAAAACTTCACCCACTTCAACTAGCGGCGGTAGCGGCACTAGCAAGCAAGCAGAAAAGCGATTCACTCCGATCGATTTTCTCCACATTTATTTGCCCTTCGAGCTGATGTCCTCTTGTGGCTTTTGTAGGAGTGTGTCGATAAATGTTTAATTTTCTTCCCATTTCTTCTGTTTAATAAGAC
>KZ063303.1:25365-45986 GCA_002091835.1 Anopheles maculatus
GTTTTGCACTTTTATCTTGTATTTAGTCACTTTTACTCATCTCAATTAATTATTCACTCTCTCTCTCTTGCGTTTGTTGTGTCATAAAAAGCTTTGCAGAAAGAGAAGCGCGCGCGCGCCCTTCTGTGTACAATATATAAAATTTAGAAACTAACAACAGCATGAATCAATTTGCAACACATGGAGCAACGCGTGTAATTATATGTAAGAAACATTTAAACAATTTTTAAACCAACAACACTGCTCTGTACCATTATTAGTAGTAGGTAGCATGTGCGTTGTGTGAGTGTGGGTGTGTGTGTGTGTGGTTAAGACGTTTTTTTTGGGGGGGAATCGTATTTTGATATAGATGCTATAAGGAAAAAAAACCTTTCACTTAATATAGCTTAGCATTCAATCAACAACAAAAGTGATAGCATTGCTAAGTGTTGTATATAGAGGAAAGAGCAGCAAAAGCAAAGGATTTACTAACACACACACACGTGCGCTCACACACACACACACAATCTTTTTAAACCAGCCTCCTTAGACACTCATTACTACTTACGTTAAGAATCCCAGTTGAGAGATAGGTTGATGGGTTGTGGAAAAGCAAAAGCAGCAAGTAAAGCTCATACTATATACATATATACATATATACATATAACTTATTTACAAAAAAACATACATAATATGCCTAGTGTGTAAGGAAACAAAACTCATTGCGCGCTCTATGTACAGGAAAAGGACCATTGAAAATGAGTCGTTTACACGACACGAAGCTAATTATGTAAGCGAAAATATGAAAAGGAAACAATTACTACAACAGAAACGCCATTTTCTCATTATTCAAGAGTAAAGAAAACAACAATCGAAAGTAGCGCGCATTACGGTGTAAGTATTGTAAAGAAGAAAAACAGAAAGCAACACTTTTAAAGATGATAAAATTAATATAATTTGAGAGAAAATGAAGAAACACGAGAGTAACAAGTGTTATGTGCAAAATGTTTCCATATCCGAAAAATGTCCATTTGTCCTTTTTCTGTTATCCATAGTGAGATACGTAAGCACGGCGTGAGATGTGATGATTCACCAATCGTACTTTCCACGGTGAGATTCATCGCTGCTCACTGGTAGTGTGTTCACCGTAGTGAGCAGCTCGAAGTGAGGAGATGAGAGTAACGCTTTCACCATTTGTTCTTACCGGTGTGAGAGTTAGCTCGCAGTAGACGAAAAGGCGCCCGAAAGTATGCAACCTCTGAAGGGATTCAATTTCTTTTCCAGGATTCGAAAAACAAAACACCACAACAGAAAATACGCTTTTTGTTTTTTAAGAGTTGTGTTATTACTTTTATTATTAATAGTATTATTATTATTACTTTCTTTTGTTTGGCTTTGTTTGTTCTTGCGCTTGCCTCCTGCACTACTACCGCGTTTACTATCTCATGATTTGCTCATCATCGTGGCGTCCCTTTCTTTGTGTTTCCTTTGTGTTGTCCCGGCCGCCGTGTTTTCTCTATCTCCTTTTTTTCTCTTTTGCATCGTTTGGCTATGCTGCGACGTAAATAACAATGTTAAACCGGTCCGTTTGTGCTTCCTCTACTGTCTTCGTTTGTAAATCGTTTCCACCACACTTCGACACCCCGGACAAAATCGACGTTTTAATGTCGCGGTGCTGTTGGCGGTTGTGGCTGTTATTCACCGGTGTGTGGGTGGCACAAATGCACTTTCAAATTTGTTTAAGGTTTCGTATGTTTTCCATTTTTTTGTTTGTTGTAAGAGGTTTCCATGCATGCGGTTGCACACACAGTTGCGCCACGAAATACAACGCAACGCAACGCGTATGAACCGTGACGGGGGTCGGTTTTCACAATTTTCACAGTCGTTGTTTTCATGTTTTTTTTGTTTACTAATTTTGTTTTCACACTTTCCACTTGCAAAACACGGGATGGGAAGTGGTAGACTATGGTATGGGCGAGGAAAAATGGGATAAAGGTTATGTTTTCCATTCATTTTTCATCTCTTTTAAATTGAGTGCGGTTTCCGTTCATCATACTATATGTAAAACAGTTAAGTTTGGCTTAGTTTTTCGCTTCACCTCAGCATAGTTTGCGGTTGCTCATCACTAGGTGCACTTAATCAACTTTTCTTGCTTAATGCTTTTTCTCCAGCTGTTTCGTACACAATGACACAACACCACGCACACTAGAGTTGAACAATGATTGAACAATTTCGTCCACAGCTCGGGCATTCACTGTTTGCTTTTTATGAAAAGTTTTAATGGTTTTTTTTTTATTGTTTTGAAATATTTTTTTTTCGCACTAACATTGTCTCCTCTCTCCTTTTTTCCCCTCCCTAGAAGCAGTTCATACTGTAGTTAAAACAACGGATATAAGGACAACGGCGGATGGGAAATCTTTGGGACAGTTTGAGGTGGAGATGGGGCTGCTTCATAGCTCAAGTTGTTAATAAGGCTTTAATAAGGAAAGTGTGTGTAGAAGAAGACAGAAACATTAAAAAAAAAAACAAAACAAAAACAATCGGAATGCATTGTCCGGCGGCCGCGCTCATCAGCTTTCGTGCGTTAAATTTGTGCGTTCTCTGTTTTCTTCTACCCCGCTTGCGTCATAAAATAGTCTTCTTTAAAATCATTTTCCCAAATTGGAAAATGCAATTCCTTTTCTTTCTCTTCAAAGCCTCTAGCTAAACTACTTAGTGTTCCATTCTTTCCAAATCCAGCTTTCATCTTCTTATCGGCAAATCCTAATCTCAATCATTAAATCCATCGAACAAACATGACAACAGTAATTAATTCCGCTCACACGTTTCCTTCGCTTTACATTCAGCCAATCCTTCCGGGTCATGCTTTTTAAAGCCCCCAGTTATATTCGGGAGACATGTAAGTATTGAAATGCAAAATTTACACAGTGCCGCGCCATTAAAAGTGTCATAAAACGTTAAACATTGACAGGGGCAGACAGAGGGATCGGAGGGGCCATGGGAAGGGCGCTTCTTGGAACAAAACACAGTCCGTCCGTCGAACCAGACGCCCGTAAACAACAACATCTAAACAGACAGGGCGCGCCCAAGGGAGGAAGTCTTGAAATACACACACACACACACATACATACATACACGCAGGTCTGAAAGTTGCAGTGTGAGGAGTGAGGGAAATAATCGTTTCTCTGCTGACAATTACTTAATATAACGACGTGTTATAACATAAATATATGTATCTATAATAGCATTATATGTATATGCACCATTTGCATGTATGTTACCTTTGCTTTTTAATATATATATGTGTGTATGATGCAGAGAGGGCACGGTTAGCTCGTTACAAATCTTCGATTCCAAATGTCTCCGCTTTCGGTTCGTTCCGTTCCCCCTAAAAGCATTCCTACTATATACTCTGCTCTAAAGTGACCGCAAATACTTCCACTGTGCATCATCGTGTCAATTTGTGTGTTTTGTTTTCGTCTGCAGCCACCCCCACCCAACAAACAACGTACGACGAATTTTCCTTTAAACTTCCGGATTCAATCCTTTACCTCAAAAAACGACACGCAGAAGCAGTAGTAGTAGTAGTGGTGGTGGTGGTGGTGGTAGTGGCTCAAATAGTAGCTCTATTTTGTAAACAAAGTCTACCATCCCAAAGTGACAGTTCTGCGGCTGCTAAGGTTCTGCTGTACGAGGGAGTTGCTGTGCTTCATGGAATCAAAGCTTGCTTCGATTGCTGCATGTGTCTATATGCATGAAGTTTCCTCACAAAACGATCTTTCACTGTAGAAGTACAGGAATTCGTACGTATGTGTATATGTGTGGGTGGGAAACGGGGTTCGCATTGGTTTTTGCTTGCCACAGCAAATAACGCTGAGCTAGAAAACACAACCCTTGCTTTCGACTGCAGATCGACATATTCGACACTTTAAAACGTTCCCACAAACAATCCGTTTTGTCTGCGCACCTAACCGGCAGCATCGGAGCTGTTGCCCTCAGTGGCGACGGTGGCGGTGGCAGCAGCGGCAGCAGTAGCAGCAGCAGCAGCAGCAGCATGATCGTCATGGCCGGGGAGGAAGTGGTCCGGCAGTTGGAACCGCCCACCCTCGCCGGCCGTATCTCATTTCGGCGTATTGCTGCTCGGTGTCCACCGGTCGAACTCGATGCCGGAATCGGGCGAAATGCCGGTAGTGAACGGGCCAAGCAGATCGATCGCCGCCTGCGTACACTTGCACTCGACCTCCACACACGCACAGTTGTACTTGACGGCGTGCCGCGAATGGACCTGATGCAGCGCGTGCTTCGGCTGCAGCGGATGAGGATGCTGAGCGGGGTGTTGGTGATGATGGTGGTGGTGGTGATGATGACGGGACGACGGTTCTATACCGGCCGATCCCGAACCGGAAGATCCTACCGAGCTGGCACTGAACGGAGTGGTAGAAATGGAATGTTGTCCACCGCCACCACCGGCATCGCCTGAGGATGGTCCTCCACCACCGCCACCGGCACCCACGGAAGACGATGAACAGGATGAGGCAGCGGAGGAAGAGGAGGCCGAGTAGAGGGCTTGTTTGGCGGAGGCCGACTGCGTCGGATCGATGTTGAGCTGCTGCTCGAAGCTGTGCAGCTGCTGCATAAAGTGGAAGTTGGGCGAAACGTCCGGTTTGCGTGAGCGGACCAGCAGGAAAGCATCGTTCAGCGAGAGTGTCCGGGCGAACATAAGGTAGGCGAGCGTGACCGTCACCGAGCGGGACACACCGGCCAGACAGTGTACCAGCACGCCGCACCCATTCGAACGGGCTTCATCTGTAAACAAAGAGCACACACACACACACACGTTAGCACAAAGGAAGATTCGACACACGAGAGTCCGACTTACCGATGAACTTGATTGCGTCCGGGAAGTGGTTCGCTAGGTCTCCTGCCTGCGACCAATGGTCGGTGATCGGTATCTGCAGATAGCGTATCTGGCCGTCCCGTTCGAACACATTCGGCAAATCCGGTGTCACGTTCAGAATGTACTGTTGTTAGACGAAACAGAGCGAACACCATCGTTTAGTATCGATTGTGTACTGACTATTCGGACGCATTTTGCTCGCAACTTACTTTAATGTTGTACTTTTTCAGCGACTTCAGATCCTCGCTGTGCGATGCATTACCGAGGAACAGGCCGGGCAGTATTTCGACCGGTTCGACGCTAACGGCCGACTCGGACAGGTAGTTGGTGCTGCTTTCACAGTCGGACGATTCGGTGCTGCTGCTGCACGCCGAGTCCGAGAATGGGATCGAAATGCGGAGGGATCTGTGGTGGGCGAGAAGAGAAGAGGCAGAAGAAAAGGTTAAAAGGATTTGCAAAAACGATAATTATGAGAAATTATTTCTAAGTATAATTTGTTGTACTTAATCTTGGTTAGCTTAGACTTATTTGTTTGTTATTAGAAAACAGCAGGTAATAGAAAATGTAGTAGTAAACGGAGTTTACAATTTTTGTTTTCTTTGCTAAGTTCTCTCTCTCTCTCTCTCTCTCTCTCTTTCTCTCTCACTCTCTCTTTTTTTGTTTTCTACGATAACTTGATTGATTTGGCTCTTTTTGTTATACTAAAGCCTCCCCGTGATGGTTTGCTTCGTGTTTTAACTACATTATTCGCCTTAAAGTATGCAATCTACAATGCAGTTTGCCTTTTAAAAATGGACTTCCGCTAGGAATTCCAAATGGACTTTCACTTCTTCTTGTTGAAGTACTTTAACTTGATTTTTTAAAGCATAGTTTGCTCTTTACTTTACTTAACGAAACAAGCTATATAAAGTCTTACTGGACTCTCGCTACTCGTTGTATTATTTTTGTATCTCTTTTATCCGTCATTTTATAATCATCGTTTACGGTAATGGAATGATTCAAATTTGACAGCAGAAACTCGAAGTATTTAGACAGATAACGATAACACTATAGCAGCAGACAGACCGACGTTTGTTAAGGATATTACATACATTTAGGCGAAAAGTACGTTGAATTGTGTTGCTTAAAGAAATTATGGTATATATCTCGATAAATTCGATTCTTTTTCCTGCTCCAACACTCCACACCACGCATCACGCCGATCTTCATCTTCTTCTGGAGCGCTCCGGAAATTACCTTCGGCTGGTGCGAAAGCTATACAAACTGCCTGTGCGTACTACGGGCGATGCGATCGTTCTGAGACATGCCGCCGTTATTGTTGTTTCCGTTGCTGGTGCTGTTGCAGAAATTGCTGTCTCTGCTGCTGCTACCCTTGCTGAGTCTCCATCTTCAAGCGTCACCACCGTACGGGCAAGATTCATGTGTTGTATTCCCAAGTGGTGTGCAGTATTAGCGTGTATATCCTTCACCGAACACTGTTGGTATCGACGAACAGCTTAACCTTAGCATCACTGGTCTAGGACATGCAGGATATGTAATCGTAACATCACGCGAATTGTGAGGCAGGCTTCGAGAGATATGGCACCACACGGTTATGAAGGAAACTGAGGATATTTGATGGACCAGCATGATTTGCTCACCTCCTTGCTAGACACATTTTCATTTTCCGACCGTTGTTAAATCTCCACTAGTTCTGTCACAACTAACTTAACCTAAAATCAAATCACTCTAAAATCCACTGTGATATGTTCAAACGTTCCATCGAGGCTATACACCACCTAAAGCTAGGACACAGTTCTTTAAACTTCTCTAAGCCATTGTAGACAACTGTTCACCACCGCAGTCCGTGCGTCCCCAGAGGACGAACAACTACATCTGTGCACACGCTGGCTCTACCCGCTCGCGGTGGTCACACGTAGACTGAAAATAACGCTGCTACCCAACGTACTGTCATTAACCTTCCGGTGTGGCAGCCGGCCGAACGTACTCTGACGGACTGGGTCGAAGGAACCATTGACGACGAGCAGCAGCAGTAAGCAGCAAAACAAGCAGAAACGGTTCGTAGTAACCAACAGCTTGTGCTACTCAATGAAGCTCGGCGTCAGCTCGGCAGAGCGTAACAGAAGAGTGAGAGCGAAAGGCGCTTTGCGAAAGGGAGAGCGATAGAGAGCGGTAGAGAGTCGTCATGTAACTGCGCGGTTGTAAATGGTAGACGATGAACCTCGGGGCGAAATTGTTGTGAGGTGGGTGTATTTCCATCTCCCTTTCTCTATCTCGCTTTCTCTCGCTTACTCAAAACGCTTCAGCACAACCTACGCAACCCACGATAGCAAACACGAAAGGGCGAAAGATTTTAGCCTAGTTCTGGTTGGTGGTCGGTGTTCGTGTGGGGGGGGAAGTGGTAATATAAATATATCCTCTCAACCTGTCAGCCTACTACAACAACCGGATCACTTTCACCGCCTTCTGGCCGGTGTCTAACCGACGGCGACCCCCAGTCCTTTCTTTGGTAACATTTTTTCTCTCTGCACAACCTCCACATCAATTTCAACAGCTTGTAGGAAGTACGAAATAACCCTGCCAGACTTGAAGAGCCTCGGTGGGAGATGGACAGAGCGTATAAAAACAATCTTACCATTCGAAGGTTTCACATTACTTTGATTCTTTGAAAAAGTAGGCGAGATTGTTGTTATCGTGCACGCAACCAAATTGGGCTGCGTTCGTACACCACACAGAGAGATAATTAACTGAGTGGGAGAGAGAGTTACAAACTTTGCTTTACTGCTTTTTTTTTGGTTTATTTTTATGTTCGCTACTGTTTGTTATTCACTCTAAATATAAATTTCTGTAGGTAGTTAAGCATTTTGGAGATCTTGAATTAATATTCACAAGTTTTTTTACTTTTACGTAACTTTTACACAAAAAACTTGTAATTTAGAGAAAATGTTTTTAATCAATAAAAAAAACATATAAGTAAATATAAAAGCAAAGAAAACCACATTACAACCGAACAGAAACGAAAAACTTGTCATATCACAGATTACCCAATGTAATTCACTAAACACACACACAAAGAAAAAGCCCCTAGCACACTGTAAAGAGGAAGGAACCACAACACCAAACCATCGAATTCTACCGAATTTCCCCGCACATTATTTACCTTAATCCCATCAGTTGCTCCGTTGCGGCACAGGCCGTCTGCAGCTTTGCGTTGATGACTTCATCCTCGCACCACTCCGGAAATGACTGACGAAAGTTTGCATAACCACCTACACGAGATGGGGGGAAAATAACAAGAGAAATGGCGTTAGTTGTTGCTGTTGGCAGTTAGTTTCAGGGCAGAATATGTGTTGGTTTCGGGAACGAAACATTTGTTCAAGCGCATCGCTACACAACGAACCCACCTACTTCCGGTAACTGTTTTTTATGGCATTTTTTTTTCTATCTGTGGTTCACCAGAATTGTTTCCAAGTTCTGATGGAAGCGAAAGCAACGCTCCCTGCTAGAAAGCATTACAACTCAATCCAGGGCGTATATATATAAGCGGGCGACCATGTACTACTACCCGTCGTCGGCTGCGTACGTTTGAGTAGAGACACGGATCTCGCCCACGTAAACCTCCTACAGTCTCGGGACTCTCTTACATCCCCGCCCGCTTTATATCCAAACCGAATTCATTCATGGCTTCGTTCATTCATCTTTTGCGTTCCCCGGTTCGCATGTGACGTCCTTGCTCGATTGGAATCCGTCCGGCAAGAAGGTACGCGGGTGGCGCGTAGCGTTGAAAGGAATGTAAAAGTTTACTCACCAAACCACCCTCCTAACGTTGCTAACCCAAGCACGGCACGCTGCGATAATGATCGTACCATACATACATAGCTACTCACACCAACACACCCCCTAAAGCCTTCCGCCCAAGCGATTGCTGCTTACTACTCCAAACCTAACGACGACACGGTGCTGTGTGGCGCCTACACAGACACACGCCACATGTAGGCACGTGTGCGTTTGTGCGTGCTAACGATCAAAACAGAAACCGAAAGTAAGCAAAGGAACGGCGAGCACTAAAAGCGCGCGTGGGCGACCAACCTTACTTTTGCCGGCAGCACCATGAACAAGGTGTGAGTGGAGAATTGTATCTCGGAAGTCCTCCCTACCCCGAAAGCTTGATTGTGGTGTACGTGTGGGGGCGTTGAAAGTATTTGCATCAACGGAGATACTCTTGTATATATACTGGGCGCCACATTTCGATACACGTGGCTTCGCCGGCAGAGCATTTGGGGGAGGGCGAATTCTTGATTCTACCTAGAAGTTGGCCGGTTCTGACGCCATCGTTCTAGCATCACAAAAAAGCTTTTGTTCTCGCCACATAATAGCGACCGGATCGATACTAGACGCGTATATAAGGACGAGCATGAATCATCGGCGCTTGGTGTCGTCTAAAGGAGCAGGAACGAGAGAGACCTAGAGTTCCTAGAATTTACTGTAGATCACAATATTGCATAGAATGTTCTCTCGGGACTCTCGCTCTCGCTCTCTCTTCTCTAGAGCAATAGGAGCAGGTTGTACATAGCATTCTGTGGAAAGCGGGATACACCGAAGTAGTTATATGTGCTCCAAAGTTTGTCCAGACCACCAGGCTATTACCAGGCTAGAAAAACTCCCCGCATATCCCAGGCACAAATTCTAGCGTGGGAGTTTTTCGGTTCATTCGGAATACATAAGCCGCGCTCGTACTGTTGAAATATTACATTCAATCTCTGCTGCTCTCGGTACCCCCAAACGAACCCAACAACCAAAAGGGGACGACGACGAGATTCATTGAGTAAATTTTATTTTTAGGATCAGATCGAAGAGGTGGGAAGAAAATCATTCCATTTTCCAAACGAGAGGTTCTTACGCGGTGTAATTTGCTTCCAGCTTTTTTTTTTCTCGGGTGGGTGCTGAGGAAGGATTCCGTTCCTTTGCGCTTTCACAGTTACGTGCCATTCGCCCGAATGCAAAGGACGCGTGGGCTTGAGCGAGTTACAACGGCAAAACCCGCCCTACGCCCAAAATGTCCTTTCGTCTGCGCGAGATGGATTTGTGATAGAGATGTCTAATTTTAGCAAATCGAAATAGGGACGCTTCGAAGGACAGCTATCATCCTACCCGTTTTGAGTTCCATTTTGCCGACAGTGTGTGCACTGTCGTTCTGTCTGTGTCCTGTTCTATCAAGCGGCTATGTTTAGCTTTCAATTTTAGATAAGCTGCATCACGGGGACAGCGTGCGCTGCTCTCTGGTGTATGAATGAATCGAAACGTGGCACATAACGAAGTGACACATAGCGCGCGCGCTCGCTACTGGGGGAATGCCATTTTCCGATTCGTGGCTAAAAATATGCGCGCTGCAGCCAAAGCTTTTGCCAATCAGGCGCCACTGTTTGTTTGCTCTCGTAAGTGGCGTACTGCAAAAGCGAGAGCTTTGTTATGTTTAATTAGCTTTTTAATTGAAAACTATTTGCACAGCGGCAACTGGGAAATGCAGGTTTGCTGTTTTTTATTTGCAAAACCAGTGTTGTTAAGCAGAAAAACACAACTGGATGGATACGCAAATTGTTTGTTTTATGCAGCGTTCCTAGTTACCGCCTAAAATAGAGACCGAGAACGCTAGTATGGAGCAATTAGAAACGGTGTAGAATAGTGTTGCTCAATAATATTTTTAAAATTGTCACAAAATTATCTAAACATATAACAACATGATTACTTCATTTATGACCCAAATTTCAATGCCTCAAAGCAAATGTTCGTGAAGCTTATTTAAGGTAACCGCCCAAACAGTCGAACCGGAGGCTTTAGTCCACTCCACCAATACATCGGCGATTGAATATCTGTCATCCCACACGCTGCCCATTTCCGGCTCTGGTTTCTGCACGTCAAGTGCACGACATTTCTGCACGAAAATACAACAAAACTTTGGTCTAATTATGAACCGATTGGAGTCGTTGATGGAAAAGAGAGCGAAACGGGCCAAATGCGATGGAAGTCATATGTGTCGTAGGTTGTTTCGTGTCCTCGTTATGCCCCGAATGAAGGTGTGTAGGTGTGGTTATGGTAAAAAGAAACGGAGGACACAACAAAACTTCAAACAAAGTGTTACCTAAGAAAGAAACCTAAACCGAACCGAAGCAATTGCTAATTAAGTGAAGTGTTAAGCACGATACCAGATTGTAATGGTGCTAAGTAATGTCGTTTTTGAATGTCTTTAAACTGTGTTATTTTTGAGGATTATGTCCTAATTTAAAAACAAAAAACTTGACAGAACTAATTTATAGATCTGAATGTCATAAATTTATATTTTATGGTTTTAGGCAGCTCTTTTTGTTGAAGTAGAAGAATCCGATTATCGACAATAAAGAACTCTTATACAGATGACTAAAACTGAATGTTTCTAGTGACATATGTAGAATAATGTTTGTGTCATGACTAGAAGAACTAAACAAGGTATCGCCAACAGAATGCTGTGTACTTTGACAGTAGGAAAATAGGAAATTCCAGTTAACGTCAAACGATTCCGCTTTCTGCTAGAATAAATCTAGCCCCGGCAGTCGCTTAGTTGAACGCTTTACATCGAGCATGTTTACACTGGCAAATTCCTTTATTACAGGGCAAACGGTTAGATTGTTTGCCCGGGGATCCCATCAACCGCAACCGCAACCTCCCCGCGAGGGTAAGACAGCCCCATAATGGAACGACCGAGCGAACGTGGACGTGGTGTCTTTTAGTTGTGCAAATTACAACCACCCAGTGCCGATCTCCGACCGAGCAACAGAAAGCCGTCCCCGGATGAAGTGGAAGGCGACAGACTTACGAGAGGACTTACGAGAGCAGTTGAGGACCGCTGCTGGCTTTGCTTGCTGTCTCTGCGTGGGTGTAGTTTCATTCATAAGCTTTTTATTGCTCCATTTCTTCTTCGCGACGGCGAGTCCGGTGGCGCGTGCTTTTGCTTCTTCGCCGCCTGTGTTCCTTGCGGTTCTCGTAAAAATGGAGCTCGGCGTTGTCCAACCCACACCCACGTGCGGTATTTTACTCATCATACGTGTCCCGTGCTTGATGGTTGTCTAATGGTGTCGTCGGACGTTTGGTCGTTGATCTAAAATGGGCTCTTAACGGCTCTCTACCATTACTTACTTGCGGGAATAGGTGCCGTCTCTTTATCTCGTACACTCTCTCATCCCACTTAAGAAAATATGAAACACAACGATAATTTATTTACAATCAATCACTATGAATCATCACACCGCACGATGGCGGAGGACATCCTTCAATAATTTGTCACTGATCAGTTTGCTCCACCATATATATCCACCATCGAAAAAAAAACAGCACACAAACTGCTTTCCCCGATTTGCCACAGCATTAGACAAGTGCCACTCATCGAAAACCTTTTCCCCGAGACAGCGCGCGCCACATCGTGGGGTTCATTGAAAAAGATAATTTTTACGATGCTTTAGCGCGCTCTCTCGCTCTCACTCCGGCGGCGTGTTGTGGAAGGGAAGTTCCTGCACTGGAGTGGGGCCGAAGGGAGGGTTAAAACGCCCTTACACAATATTCCCTGCCCTGGACGAGAGATTGCGCATGCCCCAACGCTGCTGCTGGCAGGGCAAAAATTATCGCGTGGGATTCATTCAGAAAATGGTTGTGGATCGATTTCTGCTCGCCAAAAAGGTGCGCACACGAGAAAAAACGGTGTGGAAGGAATGCGTAGGGTGCCGGGAATAGGGTAAGGTTGGGAGTTTTTTTTTTGTTAAGGGAAAAGGAATATAGATTACGGCATAGAAGCAACCAGCGAGCAGAGAAGAATAGCGAAAAAGCTGAACGCGAAATCACAAACGCGTGTGAATGAAAAGTGATTTTTTTTTAAATTCATTTAGAAAAAAAAGGTTTCAAAAAGGTGAATGGATTGGCTTTGCTTTCCTTCTTGTTATTGCACTGCGTTTGTTACATCTTTTAACACTTATAATAACTAATTGAATTTAATGTTTATAACAGCTTCTTTTAAAAATGCTTTCAAACAAAGCAAAGATATCGATTCCACCAAAGCCCAACAATGAATGGAAACAAGAAGCCATAGACTACAAGGCAGCACCACACACCTTTAATGCCCCTGTTTTGCGCATGGTAATTCATAAAACGCTGATAGGTGCTCGTGCTCGTGGCGCGTGGAACACTTTCATCACACGCATGTAGCGTGCCACACACAAAAAGGTTAAAGCCGTGGGTGAGCCAGTTGTGCACGCGTGGCGCAAAACTATTGCGTGATACTTACCAGCCACTTGGATTAAACATTGTTTTCTTAATGTATCGTCGGCACGAAAGGCAGCCATCGCTGACGGTGAATAGACACGCGCCCCAGCATGACAGATGTAGTTAGAACAATGAAACATTGCCGGTCCGTGTCCGTTTCAACCTTTACACTGATTAAAGAAACTGGAGCTTGGGCTTTAAAAGGGCATTGGTGTCGTAATTTCTTATCTATTACGATTTTATTTCATACGTTAAGGTGCGTTTTGTAAGAAAATTTTTTCTAAGCAAAGCAAATGCCGATCATCGGCCTGTCGGAAATCATCGTCCGATAACAGGAAATAGCATTCCGGCACAAGCGAACCGAAACGAAGACAATAAGTATTTTTTTTTTCACACACGCTACTACCAGCTGCCCGTCCACCGAAAGCTAAACTAATTTCTCACACACAGACAGCACTAAAAATGCCCTATAACGTTCTTAAGTGGTTCATTTTCATACGTTTGTTCCACCTCGAAGCGAGAACAAAGAACGACAACGTTCGTACAGAACGGAAACGCGGGGGCCTTCAAGCGTGAAGCGTGAGGCGAAGCTCAAGAACGCGTGCAGTTATAGCGTCACGATGGTTTCGGTGTGGCGAAATTCAGCGGAAGAAGCTCGCTCAGAATTACGTCATATGTCCGTGACGTCAGCGCCAGTCAAGCTTCTTCAGGCTGCGGGGGTTGAGTAAATGGATATTCGGCATTCGGCAAACAGCTTGCTTGTCGATATCGGATATGCTAACGAACGTAATGTGATGAAACAAATCACACACACACGCACGAAAACTGTTCTAAATCTAATAAGAAATGTGTAACTCTACCACTCTTAGTATAACCGAGTGAAATCACGTACGCAGCCAGTTACGTATTGTGCGGTACCAGGCGTCCGCTTTAATTTTAAATTCTACACCGCAAAGCCTTAGTGATAATCGCACCGGATTGTCCAATTGCACCTGTTTACCAGTGTACCTACAACTTAAAAAACCACATTGCCGAAAACAATTCAAATCCCACAATTGTATGCAGAGGACAGATTTACGGTCATTTCTCCAGCAAAACAAAAAACCCGCTGAGCCCCGCCAGGTACTTGTGTACGGTACACATGTTCTGGTGTCCTCCTACGTGAAAATTGAAATCAAAGAATGGAGCGTATTATCCTTGCCCGAAGGTTTTCTGATTTAGCAATACTGGGTGGGCATCAGAGCAATTGCTTGTCGCTCGTTTTCGTTAGCCTAGCCGTCGTCACAACTAACAGTGGTACAATAAAAAAAAAGGTCCACATCACCAGCAGCAGCAATATCGCCACCAGCCTCAGACCTTAATAAGGTAGAGGTTTTCTTCGAAAAACATAATTCTTTAACCGCTCGGTGTCTGTTGACGCCAGCTCGATTTATTTTGTGATTTTCGGTACGGCGTGTATGTGTGTGTGTCGCAAGGAAAAGCCGACCTCTGTGCGCTACCTTAGAAAAAGTCGCACGACGCCTACACGCCTGCATTTACCGTAGCGCTCGGTACGCTCTAGTCCTCCCCCTCCATTCCCCGACCAGCATCGTAAAGCTGCGTCGGATGCGTTGGACAGATTGCGAGGGACGTTTCTTTTTTTTTTTGGTGCCCAAAATGCCGCCTCCGCAAAAATACCCCTCCCGAACCTGGGCGAGAGGATAATGCCTTTTTTCTGCTGCCCGAAGCTCAACGATCAAGGATTTGGAGTGTGCGGAAAATAACCACGCGCACACTGTATTCGCCGAGACCGCAACCGAGGGCGAGAGAAAACGGAGCATCAAAAACAAAATGCCGCCAACCGAACCGGTGCTAAGTGAGCTGATATAGTGCGCCCACGCTTTTCAACGACGACGCGGCCGGTAACACCCACGCAAAGCAGCTACGCCAGAGCAAAACAAGCGAACGGTTTTGGGGCTGGCAGAACCAGCAGTAAGGACAACCTACTGGGCGCCTCCACCAAGGTGCAGAACGTACTCTAAGGACGCGGTCGGGAGAGTGGGAGAGAGAGAGACGAGCAACGTTTTGGCGTGTTTCTCATCTTCGCCGTCATCAGCATGATCATTGCTATCATCGATTTTCGGTAGTTTTCTATCCAATTTCAGCGTGCGCCCACACACGTTCAATTTTCCACGCAAACGACGCAAGAGGTAGAAAAACGGTTGCAAGAGAAAGCGAAAGCACAGACATGTCGGCCCTGCGACACCTGCGCATCCTTTATTTCCCTGATCCACACAGGACGATATCCCCCGTTGGGGCGTGTAACTACTCTCGCTCTCTACTCGCTTTCGCTCTTGCATTCTCCCAGTGTCCAACTTCATTCGCACAAGCGCCATTTAGGTATCGTTCTGTTTCGTCTGGCCACGAGTACAAAGATTCTTGATTAGCTTTGCTTTCACTAGCCTTTTTGCAGAACATAAAGTGTCCGCTTTTATCAATGGAAACTCTCTTATTGGTAAAATGCTTCGGTAAACGTAAACCGCCTGGGAGTATGCAATTTGCACGACAAAATAGCATCTTACTAACGCGACCGAAAGAAGGTAGTCAAGATGAAGCTATTTTTAACTTTAAAAAAAGCTGCTTTTTGTAAACAAACAAGCTAAACAAAAACATTTAAAGGAAATCGTCAAGACTGAACTTTCGTTCGGAAGGTTTGAAAGGACGTAGGACGTGATTCATCTAACACCGACATCTGGCCGCCCAGTTTGCGTTGGTGTTATCGCACTCGGCAAAGGTGTAGGTAGAGTAGCTCGTTCGCTTGCTGGTCCGCCTATCGTATGATCGATTGTGTCTCGTTACATACGTTTGGTTGGTAAGTGGGTTGAATTTTCCATTTCAAAGAATTAACGTTACGTCTCAAAATTTGTGTCGGTTTGCATCGGGGCACGGGAGAGATTAAATTCGTTGTATGAATACACTTAACCACACAAATCTAATTAAAATGAAGCTGTATTGAACCGAAAGCGCGTCGTTATAATTGATTTTGGTACGAGAATTCTTGGTAAGTAGCTCCACTGGTACCATCACAGCACCCTTAAGTGTATATTTAATATCCAATGTGTGCTATACAAAAACGCACGAGATACTGCTTACACCTATTTCTAGGTAGTACAGCAAATACGACACGCCACAACCGAAACAGAAAGCTCCCGAACGACACACAGTTCGCAGGAAAAAAGCGCAAGTTTATCTTCCCGGAATCGGTTCCATCCAGCAACCACCAGGTGGGTGGGTGGGAAGGATGAAGCGAATGGAAAATTCCATCCAATCGAAATAGAATCCATGGAAATTGGCAACCGAGAACGTTACGCACGTTACACAGTGAAGTTTGTGTGCCATTTTTATTGTGTTTCAAATGAATCCACCACTCTCTAGCGGTGCAGAAAATAGGGGAAAAGGGCGAACACACGCAGCAAACAAACAAAGCAACACGCGTCACACCGAGGACACGCTTTTCCCCGTTTTGCATCACGCGTGTGGAAGGTAAGAGAGCGAGACCGAACGATGATAATGTCCTTGCTGCCAGTTTGCGCTGCCGTCAAACAGTGGGCACCGCTTCTGGGAAACAAGGTCAGCAAACCCTGACAAAAAGGGGTTCTGATTTCCATTTTTGAATGACATAATTATAGGAAAAAGGATACGGGACTAGGCAGCGGAAGACGAAACGAAGCAAATGGGACCCGGGGAATCGAGGATGGGTTGTTGCCTAACATCATCTAATTAAAATTTACAGGAATGGAAAAAAAGGAAAATATGAACACACAAAAATGGTAACAAATGAATATTTCAAGCAGATAGAGAATATTAGTAAGTAAAAGATTAAAAGAAGTAAGATAAAAACATAAAACTGATAAGAAAACAGTGCAACAGAAATAACAAACTGAGTTTAAACAATGGAAAAGTTATTAATCGAATTAAATAACTTGAAAAGGATGCTATAAAAGAGAATAAAGTGAGAACTAAAACAAATTAGAGCTAACAAATAATGAAGAAACTCATCAAATAAAACACGAAAATAATAGAACCAGTGAAGAAAACAAATTAAAAAAGATAAAAAATAATAAAAAAAATCCCATAAGATCGGGCGAACCGAAAAAGGATTAGACAAAATTCGAATTGAAAAGGAAGTGTAAGAAGAAAAAAAAAACAACCCCCAAACAAACAACAGAACGGAACAATCAAATTGTACAACTAATCATTCTATTCACTCCTGTGTTTTTTTTTGTTGTTGTTGCTTAACTGCTGCTTTTCTTCACACATCGTTTTGCTGTTTGCCGTTGCTTCCGGGCTGCAACATACAATTCACAATTCCCAAACGGCCTCTCACGGCACCGGGTTTGGTTCGTTTTCACAGCCGGAAGTTGGAAATGGAAATTAAACGACAACAGAAAAGAAGCAAGAGGAAGCAAGCAAGGGAAAGATCTCGTCTTCTCTCGTCTGTGTGTGTGTGTGTTTCCGTTGACAACACATGGATGGCCTTCTCGTGTGCTGCGGAGTCTGCCAAGGGTGAGAGAGAGACCGAGTATGAGGGAAGGAAGGGAAAAGAAATCAAAAGCCAAGAAAAGATGATGACGATGCTGCGCGCCCTGACGTGATGCTGCTGCCTGGTGCTGTGTGGGAATAACTGCCGCAGCGGAAACACAACCATATGATTTTCTTATTGAATCGTGTTCAGAATGGGGCGTGTGTGTGTTTTACTCCTTCATTTTTGTTTTTTTCTCCTCGTGTTTTTTTGTTGTTGTTGGTGTCGGCGTCGCTGGTCCATCGTCAGGGGTTTTGCTGCTTCCAATACAGCACCCTCAACGCGCGTACGGCCTTAACATTGGGGGGGAAGCATACTTTGTTTACGGTTGTTTAAAACAAACTAAAACAAACCCGCTATAAATCATCGTTGGAATAAAATGTCGACGCGTTTTTCCTTCCCGCGTTTCTTGGGGGTCGTAACACAACCGTCCAAGCATCAACCGAATGTGAACGATATGTCGGGGTTATGTGGTGCTGCCCGGCCGCAAAATTAATTAATCAAACAAAGTGCAAACGCAAAAGGAAATGTGCTACAAATGCTACAGCACCAACGCATCTCTCTCGCTGGATTCGATGCTGCTGCCTGGTGCTGTGTGGGAATAACTGCCGCAGCGGAAACACAACCATATGATTTTCTTATTGAATCGTGTTCAGAATGGGGCGTGTGTGTGTTTTACTCCTTCATTTTTGTTTTTTTCCCCTCGTGTTTTTTGTTGTTGTTGGTGTCGGCGTCGCTGGTCCATCGTCAGGGGTTTTGCTGCTTCCAATGCAGCACCCTCAACGCGCGTACGGCCTTAACATTGGGGGGAAGCATACTTTGTTTACGGTTGTTTAAAACAAACTAAAACAAACCCGCTATAAATCATCGTTGGAATAAAATGTCGACGCGTTTTTCCTTCCCGCGTTTCTTGGGGGTCGTAACACAACCGTCCAAGCATCAACCGAATGTGAACGATATGTCGGGGTTATGTGGTGCTGCCCGGCCGCAAAATTAATTAATCAAACAAAGTGCAAACGCAAAAGGAAATGTGCTACAAATGCTACAGCACCAACGCATCTCTCTCGCTGGATTCGCCCAACAGGCCACTACCACCGACCGACCGGGAGACCGGATGAATCCAATGAAGCGAAACACGGTGTGTAACAGTACCGGAATCGCGTACAGTGAGGGGCGAGCGTTGGGTCATTTCATCGTTATTAGACTACGCAATGGAGTATGGGCCCACGGGGCGAGGAACATCGTTTGCGGAGGTCGAAACTTTCGTACAAAGAAACCCAAAATCGCTTCTCTCTCTCTGTAAACAATCTCACACATTTGTTAGTTTCTTTCAGCTTTTTATTTTCTAAATTCGCTTTTTGCCGGTTCCATGCTGTGTCAGAGTACCAAACCCGTTCCTTTAAACACATGGCGCGCGCGCGCGACGACCAGATTTGTCGGTTCGGATTTGTTGCTGCGCGCTAGCGAAAGCGAGATAAATGACCGACCTTGGAAGAAAAACCTTTCCTCGGCACTGGCCCGTGTGTATGTGGGTGTGTGTTGGAGCAAAGGGAGGAAAATTCGAACCGGGAACATTCGTGTGGTGCGTGTGTGTGTGTGCGTTTGAGTGTAAACTTTCACCTCCAGTTGGGGTGTACACAGGCCGACGCACTGTTTTGGGTTTTCGGTTCCATCTTTCATCGATCGATGTTTGTTCTCTACAAAAACCCACACACACACACACGCAGCACATGATCAGTTGATCAATTGGGTGTCGAGCAGTCGAGAAGGTTGAAATTTAATTTGATTGTGTAGCAGTGCAATCGAATTGAATTTAATAATAAATAAATTAAAACAAATTCAATTACTTGTGAACAGTCTAATACTTCCCTTAACTGCTTTTCTAAGACATTTTCCGAACATTTTGACTTGTTCATTATGTCTTATTACAAATTTAACATCAAGTTTCGCTCGCTCTTGGCCGCAAGAACGTTGCTTGAGGAAACAGAATTTGTGAGTTCTCCCAGGCCTCGACATTTCTGTTAAACATGAGTCTTTGCAGTGTTGTCCAAGCCATTAGAAACAACCGACGAGATGTTTAAAGCACGTGGAAGCTTATTCAATGATCCAGAAAACTAACAACTCTATGAAGATGCGTGACTATTGATACATCTATGAAGTTTTATTGTTTTATGGTAAAGCAAAGTTAAAGATTTAAGCTGTGTCACAGCAAGATAAAGACATAGCTAGACTCAACGATTTCTCCAACAAATAAATAGACTTTCAAACACAAAAAAATAACCAAAATAAAGCTTACCCAACTTCAGACACAGCAGAGGTTGAAGAAAGTGTGTAATTAAATGCTACATTACAGTCCTAAAGGCTATAGAATTTAGATCCAACCGTTCTCGGGCGTCTGCCGAGAACGTGTTAAACACATTCCGACAGATTTATTCTGTCTCACTAAGAAACACACACACACTATCACAACCATTTGGGTGGGTTACAATAAAATCATCACCAACACACAATACCGGTGAGATGATAGTTAGAATGGAACACTATAACATCACCAACACACACACACAAACCGTTGTTACATTGATTCTCTTGATTTTGATTTGTGCTGTGAAATAAGTATTGCCCCATTCCCACAAGAGGAAGCAGGATAGCTACGGTTAAAGGGGTATGTGGTGGGGAGGAACAGCGAGTAAAAGGGTAGCGGGAAAAGAGGTGGTTTTCCGTTTATCGAAGGTGATTGTGTCGCGTTCGCATCCGGTTGATTCTTCTTCCATTCATCGATGACGGTTCTCGGCGTCTCGCATCTCCCCTACCTTCATGTCAAACCCCCCCAGCCGATGGCAACGATGATGATGATGGTAAATGGAGAATAAGGGTGAGGTTGGGGGGGGGGGGGGT
>KZ063303.1:46149-64491 GCA_002091835.1 Anopheles maculatus
AAAAAAAAGCGTGGATGCATGTGTGCTTGTGTTGGTAAAATCCGCGCCTTGTTGCCGCCGACAGATGGGCGACGAAGCATACAACAGCGCGTGAGCGTAAAAAAGATAGAGCGAAGGAGCGAAAGGAAAAAAGAAGCGAAAATCCACCCCGGATGAACCATAAAGGGCAGCGCGGACCAAAGGATGTGGAAGGTTGTGACAGGATGATGGGAGGAAGGTCGTCAAAAAAGGGAAACGGGGAGAGAAGAGTGGAAGCAGCGGCAAGTGGGGGGATGGCTGATGTATTTCAGTGTGTCGAATTTCATTCATGTTTTGCTCTACCCACACTGTTTTCTTCACGCATGCTCTCATTCTTTCTCTTTCCCGCTGCTGCTCACTTATACTACACACACACACACACTCACAAGCTCAAACCAGCAAGCGTTTTTTCTATCTCTTTCTCTCTCTCTCTAGATCTCCCTTTTACTCTCGTTGTCGCTCTGTCACCGACACGATATTCATTCAATATCATCACCATTTTGAAGTTCACCATCCGATGAAATCACGTTTTTTGAGGTTGTGTATATCGATGATGGTGTAGCGGTGTTTTTTTTTTTGTTGCTGAATTGTTTCAACCGAGCTAATGTCATCTCACCTACACACAGGGTGGTTGTGTGCACTATAAACGGCAACAAGTGCTTCTTCTGTGAGGTTGTGTGAGATAAGGGATGGAGTGGAAAGTGTGTGTCCACGCCAGGGATGGCGGACGCTAATCGAATCCATTTTCAAACGAGATCTGAACGACTGATCTTCGTTGTTTTGTGTGGGGCGGGATGGCATTGGGATGATTTTGGAAAACCGACACTTGACAGATGTAGTAATGAAGCAATTGACAGTTGAGAGTTTCGAAGTTTCCGAAATAAGATACTTTTAAAACGTTAACATTCCTTCCCTAACCATCACCAGCACCGTGTGGACACAACCGGATGCGAAATGGGACATTAAAGCGTTTGAAAATTTATTGCTTCCCGCCTTTAATTAGTTAGAAAATCTCTATTTTCACTCCAAACAGAAGGAAGAGTCCACACAAACGTAAACGGGGTAAGGAAAAAAAAAAAACAAATCCCAAATCCCTGATTCACCCCGGCGATGAAACAGCAGCAGACGCACCATGATAAGGAAGTTATAAATAATACCCCAAAAGTCCATTCCCCGATAGAGACGCGGCGCGTTGAGGATGATGATGGGACGGCTCTTGACTTGGAACGACGAAGTTCGGGTTCAATCGCGGTACAAAATCAAAACGTCACCTTCCGTCACGACTCGACAGAGAGACAGAGAGAGAGAGAGACAGAAACCTTTCTTGACTTCCGATGAGCTACAAACGCGGCAGCAAACAACGGTTCCAAACGATCAACGATCCTTCGATAAGACGGCATGACGTCAAATGTGTCACTACGGCACTCTCGGCGAACCGTACAAACGCGTACGAGAGTTAGCCAAATTTACATCGTCATCGAGATATCGCCCCCAAAAGCAGTGCACTGGCAGACGTCACGCTTTCTTATCCAATAAAGGTTCTCAACCGGTAGTCACTTGAACCTTGGAGATCTGGTCTGTTAGCAGCTCTCACCACACAGCAATCAATATTTGTACTACATTTATCTCAACACGGCAATTGTCCCCGACGCATTGCACGGCGCCCGTCCTGAGCAGGAAAGAAGGTGCGCGTTCCAATAAAGGTGTCGCGCGCAATCAACTTGCGAACGGAAGTACATCGTTTGCGCAATCCGGATATCCGCACTCTCGCATGCAACACCGGACAAAGAACCTGGGTGCGCCCGGGACGCACAATCTTATCGCGCTCGATACAGAGACAGGAAGCTATTGTGGAACAATTAACAGGCCTCTCGGGGTGATTTTTGTAGAATGGATTGATTAACAGAGGGAAGCCCGGTGATAGGGACTGATTCTATTGATTAAATAATGCAGCGTCTCGGCGGTCGGGGGGTTTGGTTATTGCATGGCCTAGTAGCGCACTTGAACCAATAACAATCTCTGTTTGTCATCTTGTGTTTGCCTGGAGGTAGCCCACCTCACTGCTTTGCTAACAACCACTTCCAAGCGATTTTGACACTTCATTTTCACAACTTCAACTTCAACTCCCCGCCTGACTGTCACCGAATAAGACAAATCTTGTCACAGGAAATGATCCCATCGGTAAAACGGTATCGGGGGTCCGTACTAGGTAGGTTTAGATGAAATATTACCGGGACGTGCAAAAGCCGGACCAAACTACGGCCCACGGTGATTGGGTCTCTGGCCGGGCAAACAGACACACACACATGTGGACATGTAATATCTGCCCGCGCGCCGCACCGAGTTCGAGCGGAAATTGTGATCTTTGCGTGAAGGAGTTGAAGATGGAGTGTGTCGCCTGCCCTGCGTTGAGGCACCGGTATGGACCCCGCTGGACTGTGCAAAGTCCGAAATGAAATTTAAAATGACACCCATACGGCATGGCAGGCAGGCTTGGTGGGAAGGCTAACTTCTGCCCACGAGTGACAAACGCGCGGGTGCATAGGCCGGCCGTGCGCGAGGTGGTTTCAAGTTACGACCGATGGCCTGGTTGAGAGCGTCCACTGTTTAGCATACCGGCACGTTATTCATTTTTTAGCCGTAGCCAGAGAGCGGTGCCGCACAGTAGGTTGTTACACTAGCGCGGTGTCACGGGTGTTGTACTCCGATTTCCACTGTAAACGGGACACCACACAACAGGTAGGTTGAACGCTGGTGTGTGTGTGTGTGAGTGTGGGTTGTAATATTATTAACGGGAAGGAGAGGTAGGAAAAATAATCATTCCACAATCGGCCTCTAAGCAAGCGGTTTATCGACATCGTTACAGGTTCGAATTCGCTTATGGGTGACACATGACACTGGCGTCACACGTTATGAATCTAAGCGCGCATAACGTTCACCTGCAGGGTCTCGACAGTGGCTTAGCAACAAGTGGCGACTGTAGACCACAATTATGCCATTTTGATGCATTGACACAGTCATAATAATTCAACGAGATCCAGTTTCTTCAAGTGCCGTGAAACCTACTTGCGATTGAATATAGCTTTGGGAATTTGGCAGCTTACGGTATGTCATTTCTAAGCAGGTACTAGTTTCGATACCTACAGGAACTATATCTACTGCTCAGCAAAGAGCTAGTGCTCGGCTTCGTCTGTCTATCAGATATCCCGAACATTGTAAAGGACACATGAACACCTGTTATGTCCATATGGATGGCTTAAAAACACTTCACGGACTTCGTTGTCCAGCACCATTATAATGACTTGATAAGGCCACAGAGTCCTGTACCAAATTGTACAGCTCTTAGAATCCAGCAATTTTTCAATATAGTATCGACTTTGCCCGTCGAGGGATCTCTCGGCAAACCAGCTTTTGGAAAAAACCATTTAAAGAATCTCTCTAATGAAGTTAAACGGAAGGATTTATGCAAATAGACATATTTGAGGAACTTTCCATCTTTAGGATGTTTCATTTTACGGACATATCTTCGTGAAACACACACACACATTTCGCATCTGTTTCAAGACGTATAATGCAATCTAATTATGTGCCTCCATCTCTCTCCAAAAGAAAAATGGAGCCTATAATCAAGCTCTATAAAACTCGCCTAAATAATGCGGGTAATGCGTCCAATGTTTTCATTGTTTTGACAGTTTCAAAAGTTTCATGCCAATGCCCTTAGAATAGGCCCCCGTACCGTAGGCAGGTAGAGAGACGCAATAGAGAAACGATGATACACATTTTTAGTAGGCCATGACGCGCTACTGCCCGGCATCTTACTGTCCGTGGCAGCTAGGCCAGACCATGCCATGTTCGGGCTGCGTGGGTTACTACTACCTTTAACTTCAGGAGAAGTTCGAGGAGATGTTGTTTTTCAAATACACCCGTCCAACGTTGCGTTCCTTTTTTTTTCATAAATTTACCCGGTGTCCATAAACAATACCTCTTATGGCAGAGTGGTTTCCTTCTGCTCGGCAGCTCTCGAGAGGTTCAACTCCACCGATCGAAGGGTTTACAACAGCGCAACGGTAGATGGTGGTTTTGTGCGGAAGGCTGTTTTGAATATTTATGAATGACTTATTATGTGTCTCTCGCGCTTCGATGCATGTCTGTGTCTGTGTCTGTGTGTGTATGTGGGCTCTGTTGTAATCATTGCTTCCCACTGCTACACACCTACCCCTTCTCCTCCCTTTACATAAGTTCTCACCACTCGTTTACTACAAACCATTCGTTCGTGTAACTCCATTCATAACCCCCTTCCAAGCGAGCACAACTTCCATTCCACTTTGCATCCGTCGTCCCACTTCCCTCCGCACCTCCTCCCGCCTCTCCCTTCATACGAACATTACGCATCGCTGGTCAAGCATACCGGTGTATGTGCGTTTTTGCTTTTGTTTCTTCCCGCTTTTGCACGTAAGCGCAAAATGGGTGGTTGCACAAACAGTGGGCGAAAAGCCGACTGCACTGCACAAGCCATGCATATATATATGTAGTGAATGAAACGCGGGAATTCGAAAAATGACGGTCATGAAGAAGCCCACACACACACACACAGACACGCACCAGAGTAGGCAGGAAAGGCACACACAAAAATGAAACTCCACTTGAATTGCTGACGGGCTGGGCTGGTTGGCTGACTGCGTAATGGGGTCTCTCGGTGGGACGGAGAGAACGTAACGGCGGAAAGGTTGTCCTACCTACCCACCTCCCCACCCTTCCTTAAGGTGACATTCCCCTTCTTGCCTACCTCTGGTGAAAAAAAAACAACTCAAGACAAGGCGCAAAGAGTTCTTCCGTTGTGGTCCGATCTCAAATGATTGCTTCCAGCTTGTTTTTTTTGCTCACAAAAATTCCCATACTATCGAGCGCGTATCGGTGCTGATGATGATGGGGTTGTACAATGGGGCGTCCCACTCGAAGGTGGGGTAGGAAGCGAACGGGGTGGACGGGCAGAAAGCGCGCAAGCGACATGAATGGAAGCGCAGCAAACCCGCGCACGCAACGCGAAATGAATGGCAAACGAACGGAGAGCGCAGTGGGGTCGTATGAATGAAACCAGCCGCGTTTGCGTGTGAACGTGGATGAAGTACATGAAGCAACAAAAAAAAAGCACAAGACGCTCAAAAATGGTTGGTTTATGGTACTCCTGTTGGTTCGCTATTATTCATTGATATCAAAGTTCAACTAATTTTTCAATTCGGCAGCCCTAAAACGCACTAACTTACAACGATTTAGTCCGGGGTAAAGACATTCATATCAAATGTCAAATGCTCAAATACGTTTCTACACGTAACAGCACCAAACAGCACACAGACCGAGGTGGTGTGCTTACCCGAAACAAAATAAAATCAAAATCTAATACGGGAAGGAAGTGTTCTTGATCATGGCCGTGGACGGAAATACCGGCCGAACCCCTTTCCGCCATCCGTTATTAAGCGAGAGGAAGGAAACGGGTGACTCGTCTTCGTGATGACGATTGAATATACAAACCGAAAAGACACCATTTCCGGCGGAACAACAACAGCAAGGGACGCGCAACGTTTGCTCGTATCGTACAAACCGCCCAGGCCGAACGGATTCTCATTACGGAAACGTCGGAAACGCTTGGAACGCACGCGGCACCGGGAGATATCCGGCCAGGGAAAGGGCCAGGGGACAGAAACCATAAAATCATTGTAGCGATGGCTGCGTCGTGCATTTGTACATACACATTCGCATTAACGATCGCAGACGGAATGTGTCGGCCGGGTTGTTGGGGAGCGATCGGGCGTCCGAGTGCTTTGTTTTAATTTGTTGACCCGATGTGGAAATTCCGTTGCGCGTTTATGCATCATGAAGACGATACTAGTCATGGCATGTAAACTCGCTCACGACCGTACTTAATGTGATCTTTATGTGATATAAAAAAGACTGATTTTAGGGATTTATCAAGCGATGAGCTTGTGTCCTAGTGATTTACCAAGCGCTCCATAGTCTTACGCATCATGTCTGCTCTGTACAGCCACAATTTGGCTAATAGTTTTGTTTTTTTGATTAATCGCAGAATCTCGTTGATCACAGATCGAATGGACTGCTCGCTAAGACGTCAGAAGAGCGATAATCATGCAAACATTTATTTTTACAACGAGCATGGCTAAAGGTGCCAGCTTACTCAGGCCGTTACCATTCTGCACACAGCATGCATTCGACCGGTGACTAATCACAACCCGGAACACGGTTCGAGTCATTCCCGGTAGGTTCTGGCATATAGTGGACAAGTGATGACGATGGTGATGCACACCAGATGCAACATATCCGTAAACATGCGATACAGAGAGGCGCTTGGTGATTCATAACGCTAATATTCGTTCCAGGTCCGGTTTGCTGCTCAACCGGAGCGCTTTCGCTTTGTCTGTATGTAGTCATTTCATCGGCTAAATGCTAAAAGTGTTCTAAAAGTCAGTAGCAGCGATCGTCAAAGCTTACCTTCGAGACAGACCACCCGGCAGCCATCTTGTTTGAGCTTGCGGTGCAGCACATTAATCGTGGTATCGTTGTTTCCGCCGGTAGTTGCTGGGGCGACCGTTCCGCCAGTCAGCAGCACAAGATCTTCGCGGCCCACACCACCACCGTCACCCACCGATTCGTTGCTGTTGTTGTACAGTACGAAGGTGCTCTCCTTGTAGCAGGACAGGATGCGCTCCTTCAGATCGCGGCACTTGATCGTGGACGTGATGTCGATCTTGCCGGCCGCGAACCGGCGCAACATGATCGACGGTATGGAGAAGTTTACCGCCGTCCGGATGTGGCTTTCCGTGTACTCGTGCGAGCTGCGGCAGTCCAGTATGATGAAGTGTTTCTGCGACTTGCGCAGTGCAGCATGCAGCTGCTCGCTCGTTATCATCTCGATATCGTGATCGGGCATCGTGGCTGTGTGTTGCCTCTGTGAGTCGTCCACTTCTCACTGTTGCTGTGCCTCCAGCCGTTTGCCCCTTAGTTTCCGGCTCCCGTTCAAACCTTCGGTCGCTGTATTATCGCTTATCGCACTTTTGACACTTTGTTTGTTTACCTTTTTGGTGATGCGTTGCACACGTCTATCGCAGTATGCGCTGATACAACGGATCGAAGCAGCACATTTCTCACACACCGAACCCGAACTTATTCACTACAAGAGAAAATATTATTCAGTGCGCGCTCCTTCCTAACTACACAACCACTTTCACGTAAAAACTAAACTTTTTCTATTCGCCCACAGCGGTCGCGTGTTTTAATTATATGCATCTAAAAGGGACATGAGAGAGATAGAGAGGCGATAACGAGAGATAATGATTAGCAAAAAACCATGAATGAACGGGCGAACGGTCCCGTGGGGGGTACAGTGATGACGTCATCAATGGCAGGCAACGCGCAACATTTTCCACGCCACGATCGAGCCTCGCGCGGTTGCACAAATGCACCGTACCGAAACACACGCACACAACCACACGCGCACGCAAAGTGAATGTGTGTTGGATCGTTCCTCAGCAGCGCGTGAGCACGATCAAAACCTCAGCATGCTCATCGCATCTCATCTCGTCGACATCTTTCCGCTCACTTCTCATAGCTGGCGATGACCGACGGCGACGATGACGATGATGATGATGATGAGAAACGAAGCCACAATACATGAACAACAGGGGAAGAAAGGCAAAATAGTAAGGAAGAGTATGAAGCAGAGTGAAAGAGATGGAGGCAGCGAGAGAGAGAGAGTAAAAAAGCTTTTAATGCGTGTGACTTGATTCGTTTCGCGTTTGTGTGTTGCAACAATTGTACGAAATTGTTTTCAATTCAATACTTCCTTCTCGTGTCCACCACTTTCTCTTCTTCATCCGCCCTCTGCCCTACATACATGGCCCTGCCTCCTATACGCTGCTGTGCCCCGTGAGGGTCTATTTGTTTCTGGTGCTGTTTCTTCTTGTAGACATGAAATTTAGCGTTTTTCCGATTATATGCACATGTACGAACATCGTCTATCTACCATGACAACGGCCTTCTGCTTTTAGGTGTAATTTGTTTTGGACATTCTCATTGTTTTGCTGCACTGTTTGCTTGCTTCCTCCCTATTGCCATTCACAAACGCGCGCGTACACACATTCCCATGCAACTACAAACACACGCACACACACACACACTCACGCAATTACACTAGTTGATATGGGTTGCCAGGGAGAGAAAAAAAACAATAAAATATCGAGAAAGCTTCGAACCGGAACCTTGTCACTGCTGGAATGTGCTTCGGCGTTTTGAGGGCAAAAGTTCCTGCCTTTCGATTGATTAGAACTTTATTCCATCCCGCTCCCCTCACCACTTGCTTGATTGATGAACACTAGCGAAAAATAATTTTAGCTTCAACTACACCACCACGAGCACAGGGAACAACTTACACCAAACTACACTGGAAAAGAACGCGAAGAACGGAAGAACCGGTCATAAACGCATTTTGCTTTGGGACGAGCGTTACACCTTCGGCGAAGGAAGCGTGAAACAAGAATGAATGAAAAGATGTACGCGAAGATGAAACAAACGGTGTTGTGTTTTGAATCACTTGGAACCATCGAACGCACACTGCAGCACGCTGGCGGTGTGCGCACACACACACACCTTCACTGCGAGCAGTTTACAGAGTGCGGTTCAGTACTGTAATTTCATGGAATCGAATGCATGGACTGGAAAAAGTACGAATTTCTTCAATGTTTGATGATAAAAGATATTAATTTTCTTTGTTATTCTAACAATTCAAGTTCCTTTGCATACGACACTCCAAGATCTTTGTTGTGTTACAAAAATTGTCAACACAAACACAACAGAATTGTCAAGTCGTGTTTACACGATGCAAGGTGGTTATTCGGTATAATATTTTTTCACATTTCATTTTTATGAGTTTTATTTTTTTTTAAACTTGTTCAAACTTGATGCCACGATTCAAACAAGAATGACAATCTTGAAAAGAAAATGATTACAAATTAAGAAACGATAGTGTGTGAAATTATACCGATCGATTAGCAAACTCCACTCGCATGCATAAATCGAATGATTCATTATTCCCTATTGAGCATTTAGAACGCAAGTACAAATAGTGCTAATTACTAAGCTTAACACTGTTACACCACTAAATCAGCGAGCAACGTGTAGTAGCGTCCTAACAAAAAGACAAATTGATGGCCCATCTTGGTATTTGACAGCAAGAATTGTCAGTTGGCAAATCAAAAAACTGTTTAAAATCAGCAGCCAGGACATTTTAAAGTAAATACTACTTTTACAACGATTTTGAGGGGCACGTGGAAGCTAAATGACTTGGAAACACAGTTTGATGATTAATAATATTAGTCACATAACACATTTTCCCGTGTTTTCATTGAAAATTCTGGTTAGAATTGATTTTCCGCAATCATTCCGCAAGTCTTTTTGTAACACTGTTGCATCACATCACACACAAAACACTAGAAACGCCTAGTTTCTCACATAAAGTCACATATGAGCCCTCAACAATCTGATTCAAACTGATGATTCCACCTACCCGACACAAGAACAAGGTGCGGTCCGTTTTCAAATTACAACTGAACGCCCCAAAAATATTATCAGCGCCCAGGCTCCCCCCGATGACGAAAGACGAGATGTACGCCTTCACCAAAACGCCTCCAGAGAGACGCTACGCCCGCCATCCCACGCGGACACCCACCCTCCCCAGTCGTGGGGTGGTTCGCGTTTTTAGAACTTAGAGGAATTGGATTGCGTAAATCCTTTTTCTAGCAATGCCGCCCGACTGTGCCCGACGAACTCATGTGCGAAGGCGTGTGTTTTTGAAGGATGCTCTCGAATGCTCTTGCTGCCGAGCGGGCGTGTGTGTGTGTGTGAATGTATAGGAAGGGTCTCACGCAAGAAAAAACGACATCCGAAAAGGATAATGATTTTGCGTGCACGCCGTCGTCAGCAAGTCGGTGGTTCTGCATCACCCACACGGCTTCACGACGAAGCCCGCATCATGCGTAAGCAATGACGTGCGAATGATGATGATGATGGATGGGAGGGCGTTCTTGCCAAGTGTACAAAGGCGAGGCGGCGTCCCAACGTTCTTGTTTTCTCGGTATAAGCTGGTGGGCGCCATCGGATGCTGTGTGATGTAGACGACGACCCCGAAAAAACCCCGTGTTGATCCCACGCACAGCTCGATTATTGACGTCAAGTTGGGAAGCTTCTGCAGGCGCATTCTGCGAAGGATACGGGATTTCGGTAAGACCTTCCCGGGGATCACACCACTGTCTTTTGGCCACTTTTATCTTAATCACTACCGTTGTTGTTTTACTGATAATAGACACACTTTGGCTGCACTTGTTTGGCACTAGGACATAGTTTAGTCGTGCGCCTTTCGTGAACTTAACTTCAAACGCTCCTATTACAACGTCCGTGTCCTTGCACAACAATCGCCACGCACGATGAAGAGCAAAAAAACGTAACCTATCCAATACACCTAGTTCCACCGACCTACATGTTCCTATAAACGATCCAAAACACAACACTCGGCCACTGGAGGACATCTGCACAGAATGCAGTTTTAGCACCCCGCGATAGTCACCTTTTCCACAATCTGCAGAAACACAGAACACAGACTAAAAACAGTCGCATGTGTGGCAGGTACCAGGCCCCAGCCGTCATCGGTAGAATTATTGGCTGTGGTACTTGCAGCCTCCGAAGAAGTGAAATGGGAACTAAAACAGAACCAGCCAGCTTTCTCATCGTCGCCTCGTTTGGTGCGCACATGCGCACAGTGCATCGACAGCGAGCCGACCGACCGACCGACCTCCTGTCATGTGGCTCCAAAACGACAGCAAGGAGATGACAAGGGATAAACATCGCTGGAACTCACCCACCACCACCACCCTTCAGGGGAGCGCCATCCGCGAGACCTTGAAGGACGAATTCTTTCGCCCAGCCCAACACAGCACGACACGCGAGACAGGGCGACAAACAAGCGTAAAAGCGGCCCGAGCAGAAACGAGAGAGCCTGTGTGCCGTGTTTTTCGGATTCATTCATGGAATTCTAGCATTTCGTTCCATCGGTAGTGTTGTTGGAGGAGCACACTATTGACACACAAACACGGGGCTTTTGAGGGATGTCCGGAGCAGGGTGGTAGGAATCTGCTGCAGCAGAACTGCACTAGATCCTACTGGATGTCCTTGCTGCAGTGTTCCTAGGAATGAGACAAGCGCTCCTAGGCTTGTTGGGTAACCGATGCCTACCGACTGCAGCACCACGGCAAGGACGACTTCCACTTCCGTCGCTGCAATATCGGCAAGTTCGCATGCGTTACGGCAAGACAGACCCTGCGTGGAGGCGAACAAGGGGGCATAGAAAATGGAAGTTTAATTCATCAATTGTCTCGTCCTCGGTGGTGCTCAATGGGTTGAGCTAGAGCGAGCACTTTGCATCACACCAGAAAGCTCGCACATGGCAACCGGCAGGTGAATTCGTTATTCGTTCTTTCTGTTCGTAGTAGTTCCGGTTGATTGATGTATGTGCAGGCCTCTGAATGGGGGGATTGGAAATTAAATTAAACCAAGAACCAACGAGATGGAGGGAGTGACAGAGTGGTAGGCAATTCTTGCGCTTCATGAATGGTCGTTCCCTGGAGTTAAACTTTCTAGTCCTGGTAAGGATTAGTTTTTCCCTATTCATAAGGAGCTATAGCATGGCCAAATGCTGCTCATAATAGGATTACACAAACTAGCTTACTCCTTTCATTGAGCATTAGATAATTGGAATATATAGTTTTTATGAATGGTTCTATTGGATCTCAGGAATGGTCTGGAATCAGGAATGGTCGCACACTTAATTTGGAATGGAAACTTTAATGTGCCTAGAAATCTCCCAAGCCGTGTTAAATAGGATCATTGCCAGTCAAATGATTTATCGGTTCTTGAACGTAGAACGCATTGGCAGAGTTGGAACAATTGAGTTATCTGTAGTATTCTATTTTCTGCCGCAAATATATACAGTTGACAAAATATGATAAATTGGCTATTGAAATCCGTTGTCAGACAAGACCATGGAAGCTAAATTATCAACAATTCTGAGCTGATGAGGGGTGGACATGTGCCTCCTTGAATTTCAATACCAGGTTATGAGAAAAGTAATGAAAATGTTGATATTTTCATTCCAACGTAGGAGTCACAAGCTTATTCAAGACATCTTCTATCGCATCCTCAACGCATTAGCTGCTACTTCACTTCAACACGTGACCTTTGCAAATGCCACTGAGCATTGTATCGTGATTGACATATAGCCAGTTCCTTTCTACTAGAACGCAGGACTAGCGTGGGGCGTAATGAAGATTCTGTGTAAAGCGTCTCTTCTTTGAGCTATAAAGGAAAACTGTGTCTCAAAAACAATCCCACGAACAAACACACACACACCCTCCGCAATGGTTAAGGATACGCCGAAACAAAAGTCAACGGAAAATATCACACACAAGCTCACAAAACAGATACGGTGTTGCTGCTGCTGCTGCATCTCCATTGTGTGGTGCTGCCCATCGCCCGGAAACAAACGGCGGATAGCAGCAGCAGGTTGGATGCTACGGATCAGGTGTTTTGCTAGCGTCTCCGTTACACGTGAGAAACAAGTGCATCCGCCCAGATGTGTGCAGCCAGTCGGTACACCCCGTGCCACTGGAAGGAGGAAACACTAGAATCACGTGGTAAAACGATGCCACCAGGCGAGGCGTTCGGGGTGTGTTGGAACGCAAACACAGACACACACACCGATACATAGGGACAGAGTAGAGGATTGCGGTGGGTTTTTGGGTCGCGCTATTGGGGAGCTCTGGCGTAAGGGTTAGAGAAGAAGTAATACGATCCTGCTTTACGTTCATTTCTTCATGGATCGTGGCACCGTCAAACATATCGTAAGAGAGAGAGAAGGAGAGAGACAACTGGGCTGCATGAAAGGTTATCCAGATCTCCTTTTCAGTACGATCAACTCCAACAACTTTGCGCAATTGTGGAGCGTTCGAGGCACCGACGGTGTGATCTCCGTTCGCAGTTGTACGACCGGGTATCGTATCGGATAACTCCACCGCCGTCCATACACAGACCCCCATTAGTGGGATAATGGTTGACTTCGTTCTAGATTTGTCACCAAACCGCACACCTGGAGTAGGGCTCTTGGGACAGAATAGGTTGGATTGTTGATTTAAACCGTTCACTTGGTCACTGGCAGGGCACAGTAAGTGTTTGGCCGCCACAGTGCCGAGAGTGTGCACAGTGCATTTAACAGTTCTGTTTACCCGAATGGATTCCTCACAGTAAGGACGGAACAGATTTCGGAACGTTACGACGTGTTATCAGTGATTTTAAACAGTGTAAAGCAACTGTGAGTGACGGTGGTGCCCGAAAGGATTCTTCCAAAGGCCAGAAATAACACAAAGTTTGCCGTTAGTGTACAACTCTTTATACTTTATCACAAAATATGTATCATCGTGTTTTGCTCTTACGCTTTACGTACAACATCAATTGCTGGTCGATCGAGTACTTGTATCTCCTTGCCTAGATCACTCACTAGTTTCTTCTAAAAACAATTCGTCGCACGGTGAAGTGGCTTGATAATGTCATAAAACGTTACATATACATATATAGTTTGATTTTCAGTTCACTTACATGACTAACAGAGTTAAAATATGTTTTACTTCCATTCCACCATGTTCGACCGGTGGAAAGCATTTGTTTAAAAAATTTTGATTCAAATTTCACTCCCGGGGAGCGGAAATCTATTAAATATCCTCTTTCCTGTACGCTAAAATTTACGCCTAAACTTGTTCTTTATACGTATTAAAAAAAAAGTGCTGTTAAAACTCACTTTGAAAACTGCGCTTGTGTGTGCGTGCGTTCTTAGAGAACCGAATTCTAAACTAAGGTTTGCACTCAGAAAGCAATAGGTGCACGTTTGTGCCGATGTTTTTGAATGCATCTTCCAGGTTGCAAAAGTGTTCTCCAGGTCATAAAACAACGCAATGTGCATTACGTTTAGCACATTGTTTTAATTATGTGGACATTTGATTTTAACGACAGTGTGCATGTGCAACGAAGTTGTTCCTTACGGGCACTGGCTTCCTATCGGTGCTTAGATGGCATATGAAATCGTTCTAGCACCATTCGAAATCAGTACCCGTCGTAGGGAACGAGCAACATTTACTTAACTAACAACCAGCAGAAGCACGTATTCATAGCGGCCGGGAGCTACGGGTTCACATTGATAAAAGCAGAAAGGGAAGAAAAATTTGAAGATCGCAACCGTCTTACAACAACTTCTATTCGGCAGGACGATCAGGATACTAAATTTACAGAAACCTAACAACTTTCGGTCCGCGACGCTTATATCCCATATCACTTCGAGTAGTACGAATAGTACACAGATAGCACGTTATGATATTTCTAAAAGATTAGGTTGCTTTCGTTTCGCTTGATCGCTTGACACATAGGACGGTTTGCTTTTGACAACTGGCAAAACTTATATTGGTTGATATTAGTTTGTTTTCTTGTTAAAGGCCACAGTTTGTTTTGTTTAATCCTATATGAATAATATTCGGTTACGCGTGCAAGTATTTTGCCAAACAATTTGAATTCAAAATGTAGCTCCACTTTCTCTACAAGCACGATTAAAACGAGAAGAACAAATAGGCAATGCGAATAATATATATGGAAATGCAAAATTAGCGGAAGATTTGCTATTGCTTACGACCATGAGTTGTCATGTCCTCAACTACATTTACACAGATTTTGTGTACTAGGAAACGAGTTTTCTTTTGCAAGTGCACTCACACTTAATCAATATTTCATACAAGTTGTACCATCTAGTAGTATGCCAGGACATTTTTACTTCTTCAGGATGACATGTACCAAGAGCGACGAAAAAAAACTGATATATAGCGCTTTTAGAAATGAATCTATTTGGAAACATAATTAGGCACGACTGAGTATCGAATCCCGTTCGGGCTACTCCTCTATTGGATTGTAACAACGCCACACACTACGAAATGTGTTTCATCACTCATGTGTAAAAGCATCATCTCCAAAAGCTAGATTTTTTTAAACATTTTATACAATTTCAGCATAGGTTAATAGTGTAAAGAGGATACTATTTAAAATTGCACTAAACTAACGTCTCTAAAACAACAACAAGCATTATCATCGTATATAGGTGTTCAATTATTCGAGAAAAAAGCATTGGATACCACTAGGTGGTACGTCCTGTACTGAGTAAATGCACTCGTTGTCAACAAGTCAATAAAACGTAGTTGTGTTTGTGCACCCAAACGTTACTTGCAATTGCACCATTGCCTCTTTCTTCGCGTATGCTAACAGCACACAGTAAAGGTAAATATTGTTGAAATGATAGTGAAATAGTTGAACTATTAAACGTACAGCATTGTGTTTATGTGCAACGCCTACCAGAGGATCCCTAATTTTTTTTTCTCTTACTAACCTATCTCGCTTCTTCTATACTATAATGTGCTTGTGTGTTTTAGATAAGAGCGATTTTCTAGAAACAATCTCATTCTAGTCTCATTCACGACCTATCTGGCCGTGCGTACAGTATCGACCAGCAGCAGATCAATCAATCACAAATTAATATGGTAATATGCGCGCACACAGCTTACCAAAGAAAACAATTAAAAAGGAACTTAACAGTTAGATTTTAAAACAAATTGGGAACTACAGCATACTAATAATTATAATAGTAAAAGAGCAAAAAAGGAAACAAATGTAGGATACCACCACAACTCACCACAACACACACACACACATACAACCGAACCGAACATGTGTTCCGTGGTTTTCACAGCTTTCGCATAATATAAAAAAACAAAGTCATTTCGAGCCGCTCATCGTGCCCTTTGGGGTCGGTGGATGGGCTCACATATTCATATTACTTTCCTGAATTTTCTTCCACGTATCACCGAGTGCTTTTGCGAAATGATCGTCCACCTCTTCGCCCGAGTCGGGCCTCTTCTGTTGCGTCGTAAGAAACGGTGCAGGCGAGGACGCCAACGATGACGATGGCGACGAGGACGATAGGGACATGGTGGTGGTGAGTGAGGCGGGCGAAATGGCCGGCGCTGGCGGTAGTGGTGGTGCTGGTTGTTGATGCAGGTGTTTCGGTGATGTCAGCGAAATGGCCACACTGGCAGCGGACGAGGGTGCACCGGGTGATGGCGGTAGGACTGTAGCCGGAACGAGCGGAACCGGTGGGGCAGGATCACTCGAAAGTTTTAGCTCAATCGTGTCCGGTGCGACTACACGAATACCACCACCGATCGGAACGGATGGTCTGATGTTGTTGTTGTTGTTGGTGCTGCTGCTGCTGCTGCAGCTAATACCGCTCGTATTGCTCAAGCTGCTCGATATGCTGCTGTTCGAGCTGATGGACGAGCTGGAGCTAATACTGCTGCTACTGTGGTTCCGCATCCCTCCACCACCACCACCACCACCACCGCTACCTGCACCAACCGTTATGGGACCTGTCAGTGGTAACGAATCGCTCGTTTCCATAGAGTGCTTTTGCAACAGTAGCGGAATCGGCAATGGATGCACCTTTTGCTGCGGTATATGATGCACTGGTGGTTGCCCTTGTCCACCGGGGCTGGTATTGTTGTTCAGCACATTTAGTGGTTGTTGTTGTTGTTGTAGTTGCTGCTTATCACCGTAGATGGAGCTGTAGGTTGGACCGAGCGAACGGCGGAAATGTTCCTCGATCGATACATCACAGTACGTGGATGAAACGTTCACGATCGGTGCCGACTCGATGGTGGTGGCGGTGGTCGTTCTCACACTACTTTTAAGCACTATTTCACCTGTCACAATGGAGAACAAATGGGTTATGAAAATAAAACATGAGTTGCCCCCCCCGGTGGTCTTTCCAATACTATACCGTTGGTGTGCATGTGACTGATGCGTTTCTTTATTGGTGGTGGTGGCGCTTTTGTGATTACACTCGGGCGCACATTCAAATTGATCGGCACATCCCGTCCCTGGTCGATGCCGGTAGGTGATCCCTGTCCATCAGACGAATCTTTCCGCCGGACGGTCATGTCCAGCGGTATTTCTGTTTCGTCCGGAGGAGGCGGGCGCCCCAGTATCCGATCGTACTTGGGTGACGGTGGTGAGTCTGAAAGATCGAAGTAAAATCTCCGTTAAAAAAACTGAAGTATTGCTTCCTTTGCACACAATTCTTACCTTGATTTTCATTCGGGCTCGTACCACCGGGATCTCGGATCATTTTGAGACGGGTTTGCACTAACTTTTTCAGCGTGAATCCGTTGGGGGGATCTTGCGATCCCTATCCGGTTTCGTTAGGAAAGAAAATATGTACCAGTCGGAAGAATCGATCGCTCCTTTAACCTGCCCGCAGGTCGATTATGTACCAATCGCTGCCGAACCGCGAAATCGATACCAAAACAATTGCTTTTTCCTTTAACCAGCGGGGGAGCTTGTTTAGCTTTTCGACCCTCTGTGAACGATGTGGTGTTGCTCGTGATCGTGAAGACTTAGTGAGGGTGAACCCCAAACAACTCACCGCCCGGGTGAGATGGAGCCCGAATGAGAAAAGTCAAACTGTCAAAAACTGGCGACCCTTTCAAGAGCGCTGGTGGGCTTGTTTTTTGGCACTTTGTTCCAAATCTTTGCACCTCCACGGGGGAAGAATAAAGTTCACGTCGGAGAAATGTTTACTTAAATCGAAAACTCCTTTAGTATCATACTACTAACCACAACACACATTTCACAGCATCTCACCATCGAAACAGCAACAGTGAGAAGGAGGCGAATACGGTTTGCGTTGTGTCTTCTTCGCTTTTTGCTTTTGTTTTGCCGGACGATCTCTGTTCCTCCCACGGAAGCTGGATGACAGAGCTGGAGCTCTATTTCACTTTAACCAACACTGTTCCAACTGTTTCACACTACGACTCCACACGGCGACTCCACGGCGAAGAAAGCAGTGGATGATGAAGTTTGGAAGACGGTTTTTGAGAAGACGCTCGGAAGATTCGAACGCACACGAGCACGGGGGGTAGTAGTGGGAGGGTAGCGGTGTACGCGGAGGCGAGTTTTGTCTCTCTGTTTCGTTCTTCCTTCCTTTCTTTTATTGGAGCCTTCTTCGCTAACGACGATCTGATGCGCGGATATGGTGAGGGGATTTTCTACGATGCGAGTTGCAAAAGGATATCGTCGTGGGCTAGGAAGCTAACAACGGCAGCATGGATTTCCTTTTATGGG
>KZ063304.1:5923-64428 GCA_002091835.1 Anopheles maculatus
AGAGCGGGGAGGTGACAGCCGCAGGGGAATATTTCAGATGGCTTAGCAACAAAGTTCCGTACCTAATGAATGAATGCTCCAATGAGTGTAGCAATGTATTACATTACATGTATCTCCTACACATTCTCCATTATTTTCCTTCACACATCAATTACATCACATGTGAACAACTTATTTGTAAAACATAGTATGAAAATTATCACACATATTAGCGTCTAGTTGCTTAGTGCTGCTGACCCTTTATAGAACCGGCCACTACAAATCTACACCCATATTATGTGCGTCAATTTCCAACTCGCCAGGAACAACTGCTAAACGTTCTACATTTCTTATCACAGTTGAAGGTATAAGCTGAACAATCATCTAAACAAAAAAGAATCATGAACTACTTACCGAAATCGATAAATTGCTTAATGCTCAATGGTGAGGGATTAAATTGGGAATAAAAATCCAACATCTTATTGATGTTGGACAGTCGCACGGGGAAAAGTTTCATTTTCACGGCGCGGCTGCTCGTAGACGTCGGTGTCTCGCAAGGTCACTGGTAGAACACTGTTCAGCTACAAACTCATCTGACTAGATCCAGAGTCAAGAGGCGTAGGTCGCGCGATTCACTTCTTTTCCAATGCAAGAACCACTTTAGGTAACACACACCGCTGCAGCCCGGGTGATAAGTGGTCACTGTCGGTGTTGGTATTCGCTGCAATACATTTGATATACTTTTCTTTGATATTAGAAAAACTGGTTCAATGTTTACCGATATTACACGATATGTGTTGATATTGAATGTTTTGCCTTTTGGTACGAAGGTTGTCAGGTGCAACTCGTTTTGACGTATACTATTTGACATTTAGGTTTGCAGAAAGCTGCTCAATTCATCAACGTTTATTTTCAACTTAATTATGATATTCGATCGCCGGAATTGGTTACAGTATGTTAAAAAAATGATTAAAAATATTTTCCAGTAGACGAAAAACGACCGGTTTTGTTGGCAATGCAGTTATTATGTTTGAATGAAAGGATCTTCAAGCGCCTGCAATTACCTTGTTTAGTTTAAAAGATGCCCGAATGTCTTGGCAACACTGGCAATGTTTATGTAATTTTATTTGACAGTATACAAAGGACCGAAACCGATTCGTTTCAGACCGCGAGTTTTGGATAAAAAATGAACCACGTACAAAAAGTTAGAGTTTTGTACAAAACTATTCTTCGGTTACATCGCGGTAAGTATCTTGTTTATCGATCGAAAGTGATATCATATTGTCACGTGATGACATTCTGCAATATACCTGCATTGCCTTTTATTCATCAGGTTTGCCGGAAGGTCTGCAGGAACTTGGTAATAACTACGTCAAAGACGAGTTTAAACGACATAAAAATTGCTCGCCAACGGAAAGTCAGAAGTTTATGAGTGAATGGGCAGTAAGTTGATGGTCATCAGTAGCTTATATTTTCTCGTTTCGATACAGACGATTATGTACGATTCCTGACATTGATGATACATGATAATACTATTTTTCCTAACTCCACTAGGGATATGCAATTAATCTGGCACAACAATTAGGTTTGCGGGGCAAGCCTGGACCGATTGGAATGATAGGAGAAGATTTAACAGAAAGGCAACTAACCCACTTTCGCGATGAACAGATTGCACAGTTGTACGAACTTTTGCAAGAAGCGAAACGATGAAAGACGACTTTAGAACGTGAGTTGTGTTTTTTTCGAACAGTACAGCTGTTTGCTAATGTTTGTTTTCATAAATCTTGTACACATATTGGATTCCATTTTCTTCCTGTACGTCAGTCGGAATATCTGCATCATTGTCCACAACTACGAACGTTTTGGGAATTTCTGGGAAGAATGCATCACAATCGAACTGCTTTTTGATTTCCGTCAAATAGACACGATAACAACGATCCGATTCCATGGCTTCTTTGTACACACTGTTGCCACCAACAACCCAAATGTTTTCGATATCTTTACCGTAGTTAGTCGTATCAAGCTTGAGCAACGCTTCTTGAAGGCTGCCACAAACTAACACGTCCGGCGGAAAGGCATACGCAGATGCATTGCGCGTTAAAACTATGTTCAAACGGTCGGGCAATGGTCGTTTGCTCTCAGGCACACCAAAATAAGTTTTTCTTCCCATAATTACTGCATTTCGTTTGTTATCATCTTCCACTTTTTTCGTCGTTCGAGAAAAATACTTCAGTTCCTGCCTATAGGGAAACAGACAAAACAGGATGTATTCGGTACGCAAATGTAATTAGCATATAGTTGAAATTTACTTTAGTTTCCATGGCAAATCTCCTTTGATTCCAATGCCGCGATTCTCACAAACTGCTACAATACAGCTGAACTTTTTAACCATAGTAATACCGTACAGCTGGGTATAATTTACTTTCAGAAATGAAGATCGCGTTAGCTGAAGGTCTCGTGCTTGCTTGAAAAACCAACAGGTTTGTAGCCTTGACAGCTGGCTAGGAAAAGCGAATAACCAATGACAGTTGTGATCGAGTATGTACAGGTATTCTCCGATATGCGCCGTTCTCTATATACGTGAATTTGCTGTACGCTAATGTTTTAGAAGCGTCAGTTCTTACTCGTTTTTAAATAAAACCTTAAAAAACTTTTAAAATTTGGTTATAATACTAATACTACCTTATATTTCATTTTTTACATAAAACTGAAATAAACTTGAATTCATAACCAAATTATGTTTTACAAGTGCACTTGTAACGGATGGTGTAATTAAAATTAGCGGAGTTTCATAACTAGACGTAGAACAAAGACTATTGTTTCGAATGAATAAATTACAAAAATGCTTTGAACTTTGTGTTATCTGAATGCACTTTTTTAGAATATTGAAGTAAATAAAAATTTTATCGTGTAATGATTAGTATTTATCATCTTTATTTTAACGCATTGATATGTCGGGTTTGTGGACATGAAACTGATTTTATACAGGATCACGTACAAATGACACGACTCTTGATAATGTAATATGTTAAAGTATCATCAAACCATAAACAGAATTGGAATACCTGTGGAATTCATAAACAGCTCTCAAATATAAGAAACAAGATGGAGATTAGGAGCAGTCCGGCGGGTGAAACGGTAGCGGCGTCGCTCTTCACACGGCAGGAACGGGAATCTATTCCCATCCGCGACTGTCTCGCCGTACGCTTGAACTAGATGAGCAAAAGTTACAATTAATTTAACACATAATTTACGCACGTGTATGAGAGTTCATTTATGCTCATAGCTAATCATCAAATTCTTATTGTAGCGATAGCTCGAGGTTAATTTTTAATAAGACCGTCGGCGATACAGCATCAGCTAGCGAACTGCTTTGAACGTTAGCAACTAAAAGATGCGAACTATTACATATATCTTTCGATGGCTCTTGTCTCTTGAGCTTGCGGCTCCCTTTTGACCGGGCTCGCGTCCGTTAAGTCCTCTTATAGAAAGATCCACCTTTGGCGTTCGCTGTCATTTTTATAATAGTTTAAATAGTGTATTAATTCAAATTATTCTCTATTGAAGAAGCTATTATTCTCATTCTCATTTTACATTTATTTTTTCATAAGCAAGATGATAAAACATACTGAAATCCATCAGCAAGATAACAACATTTTCCGCCATACGGCCCGGCCGTTCCTCAAAAATATTAAAAAAAAACAACAAAATTTTACATTATTGTTGTTTAAGGAAATTATGTTGTACACGATGTTTAATGGATAATGTACTTATCTTCCGCGACCCCCCCTTACGAAGTAAAGTACTTTCCAGCTACGAAGAAGAAGAAAGAGAAAAAAAATATCTGAAAAGTTTTATTTTGGTGTAAGAATTCGTATGCTTTATAATTCCTGCCCATTTGTGTCCGTTGCTGTTGGAAGAAACGAAGTAAGCTTTTCTAAATGACGTCATAACAAGCGTGAGAAAGACAACTACTAGCATAGATTGACGGGAGTTAAAGCGAGTTAAGTTGTTTGTGCTTTTACGCTCAGCAAACAGTACGGAATTTCATAGGAAAGTTCTGTGCAAAAGGATAAGTGTTCAGTTTGGTTTAGCAATAGATGCTGGCAAACAAAGATGGTAATTTCCGTTTGGCATTAACTGTTAAAGACGTTAGTAGTAAACCCTAAAATCTACTTAGGTTTCGTACAAAATTCTTCTATTCTACCGACCCACTTCTATCAATGTAAATTTACCATAAAGTTTTGCATATCCAGTGGTGGATAGTAGAAAAAGACCATCTTATTATATTAAATTTATTGTTGCTGTAAAACTTAGTTGAAAAATTTGGGAAAACGGGGATATGCTTGCATTAATCAAGGAATCGACTGTCATCCATCTGTAGCCATTATGATAAAATTAGTGTTGTGCTTAATTAATCTTATCGAAAGAGTCATTCATATGAATCTTCAGTGAAGAGTCATTCAATTCATGAGTCGACTCCTCATGAATCCCTAAAGATTCATGAATCCTCAAAGATCAAGGATGGGTTGATGCACCAGAGGGGGACCCTGAGCGGCTGCCTCTCGTTCTATGAATTCGGAGATCATGAATCTTTGAGGTTTTATGAATCTTTGAGGATTCATGAATCTTTGGGGATTCATGAATCTTTGGGGATTTATAAATCTTTGGGGATTCATGAATCTTTATAACAGAGATTCAGAGTCATTCATTCAGTTATAAGATTCATTCAGATTCATGAATCTGAATCAGATTTACCCAACACTAGATAAAATCATACCTACAACAAAGCAGTAGCAACACTATTCATCAATTTAAAATTTCTTCTTTTTCTTCTTCTTCTTCTACGATTCTACAACCTCAGAAGGTCTTCTTAGCTTTTTATGACTTAATCGGTTTTACCCGTAGCTGGATAGTCAGTCCTGCGTACGGGGAGACGATCCAGACGGGATTCGATCCTCGGTCCTGCCTTGTGGAGACCGGCACCACTGTCGTATATTCCATCGAGCCGCCCCAATTTAAAAATTAAACAATATTTATAATTTTATAACAACACTAACTATAACTATTATCATTATTGAAAGCAGTGGCTTCTAAACTGTTATTAAGGATGGTCTTATTGTTTGTCCGTTACTATATATGCTTCTACACCAAGATACCTCAGGTATTCTGTTAAAAAACAGATATTGCTAGAAAAATTTGTTAGGATTTTTATCATTAGAATCAACGATCAAATGAATTTTCAACCAAAGAGCCTTAAGGAATTACAATTCTTAAATACTTAATTAAATACCGGGTTTGTTAAAAAACAAACTGGTATTTTTGAATGGACGAAGAAGGATTGAGAGAAAGACTCAAGAAAGTATAGAACATAATTTCAAAATTGCATTTTGTCTACCGCTGTAGCTATTACTTATCCCAACCGTTACCTTCATTTATTTTCTATGGGGTTTTCATTAATTTGAATCAAGTCGTTTTATTTACCTGTTACAAATGTACAGAAGAACGAAAATCGTTTTCAATCAATGTATTCAAACTAACCGAATCCCCCGATGGGAAGGTTTACCGAAATAATATAAATGATACTCCTTTAGGTGATATATTTTTTCAATTTGATGTGATGATTGCAGGTACAAAACTAACTGTTGTGCTAACCTAAGCTCAGGGCACTTATAGAAAATCGAAACAAGAATCCCGATCGATATGACTATGCGATATGACGATCGAAGATAATTTTATTAAACGCTGTCATTTATTCAATTGTAATTGGACATATTATCTTGCAAACGTATTACTTGATGATTTCAAACCAGCGCCATTATCTCTATGCAAAGTGAATCAACTTTTTGGTGCTATCATATTGAACGTATATTCAAATTCTGTGCTTTTTTAGAGCCGTTGTACCCATCTGATGGGACAAAGGAGAGGTTTCGATTGTCGGAAAAGGTGAAAAATGCGCAAGAATACAAAAAGTCGCACACAAATAGCATAGCTTGGCTGTCGGTAGCAATAAATGTGGTTTTGGAAAAACTAAGATCACCAGCTGGCTTAATTCTATGTTTTATGACAACACGTTAAACCATGAAGCCATTAGTGAAGAATCCGAGGACCCAGCACAGCTTGAAGGAACTTTGTTAGAGGTAATGAATGCACCGAAAGAGGCACATCTACTTGAGGGTTTCGTGCAAGAATTGACGATAGAACCAAGCTTTAGCTTTGGGAATGTCCCGGCGACAGGTAGATCGATTTGCTTGCTTGTAGCATGAAGAGATGCATTTTCGAGTATTTTGCCTTTTGCCCCTCCCGTTTTCGGCTAAAACAACCAAACAGAGATGCCCTGGCAAAAGGATCATACTCGTAACGGAAGAATGGGCCGACCCAGCAAATAAAAGATAATTGACGGGAGACCATGGGATTGTATGCAAGCAAGGCTTTGCCAACAACAACACATAAAGCCCGACGAATAAAGCGGGCTTTAAGGACACTAATTTGTCATAGCCTGCCGAGATTTCCTCAGCAGTGGTAGTTGTAATCAAACCGAGCGTCAGCATTGGTAAATATGTGCTAATTTATGATTTCCCACCCGCACAGACACAGCGCTCTACGGGTTTTGTCACATCCCAATGCTCAATTTTGAGACGGAAGGCTGACAACAACAAAAAAATATATGGTAGAGCACATGGGTAATATTTGGAATTCACCGTCCACTTTGAATTTAAAACCCGGGAGTGCGTGACAAATTTGCACCAAACATAAATATGTGCTTACCGCACCAATAACGGTTGCTAATGAAAATGAAAAGGAATGTGCATGAGCTGCGAACCAAAGTCAAACCAAACCTAGTTCCCTGAATGCAGGAACGATATAATATTAACGCCAGTAATAGTTTTATTTATTTCGTCTTCTTACGCTGTCTTTCCTAAATTGCACGATGCTCGAACCTCCGATAGTGTTTGTCCGATCCACTTGAGAATGAAAACCAAACTTGATCGTGAATGTTGAACCGCTACTTTACGACTACTGAACACCATCGGTTTGCGAGAACAATTTCTGATGCTTCATTTACCAGCAATGGTCATAGAAACGGAAGTTTGTAGTAAAGTTGTTCTGTACTTTCAACAAAATGTTAATGGAGATATTTAGCATTTCTCTTAGAGCTTTTGGTTTTTACATCTTGGTGGAGCTTGTAGCAATTCCGATTTGTCTTTGAGCGGATCGAAACTCTCATTCGTGCTTACGAATTCACGATTATTGCTAGTTTTCCATAGACAATGATCGTAAGTGGCAACCATAACCGCCTCACCATCAATATACGGATGTACCAGGCTGCCTTTTCTGCAGGGGCAAACTGTTTATTTAACGTAATTGGGTCGTTGTGGTCAATCTGTCCCTTCGAACAATAGAACGTAGAAGCAGTCGCAGAATCACCGGTGGCTATCGAATGGGTAGCTAAATGTCCTGTGAAGCAATAATTGAACTGCGCGATTGGGCGATTTGAAATTATTTCACCCACGACCACATCGATGCACTTAATTTGTTCCCATTGCTGTTTTTTTTTGGTTAAACTGTTTGCGAACCCCAGTTTTACGGCTTGCAGCCTTGCACAAAGGCATTTAGCATTATTTATTTCGTCTTCTTACGCTGTCTTTCCTAAATTGCACGATGCTCGAACCTCCGATAGTGTTTGTCCGATCCACTTGAGAATGAAAACCAAACTTGATCGTGAATGTTGAACCGCTACTTTACGACTACTGAACACCATCGGTTTGCGAGAACAATTTCTGATGCTTCATTTACCAGCAATGGTCATAGAAACGGAAGTTTGTAGTAAAGTTGTTCTGTACTTTCAACAAAATGTTAATGGAGATATTTAGCATTTCTCTTAGAGCTTTTGGTTTTTACATCTTGGTGGAGCTTGTAGCAATTCCGATTTGTCTTTGAGCGGATCGAAACTCTCATTCGTGCTTACGAATTCACGATTATTGCTAGTTTTCCATAGACAATGATCGTAAGTGGCAACCATAACCGCCTCACCATCAATATACGGATGTACCAGGCTGCCTTTTCTGCAGGGGCAAACTGTTTATTTAACGTAATTGGGTCGTTGTGGTCAATCTGTCCCTTCGAACAATAGAACGTAGAAGCAGTCGCAGAATCACCGGTGGCTATCGAATGGGTAGCTAAATGTCCTGTGAAGCAATAATTGAACTGCGCGATTGGGCGATTTGAAATTATTTCACCCACGACCACATCGATGCACTTAATTTGTTCCCATTGCTGGTTTTTTTGGTTAAATTGTTTGCGAACCCCAGTTTTACGGCTTGCAGTCTTGCACAAAAGCATTAAGCATCGATACTCTGGTTTGTGAAAGCAGTAAATTTGCCACCTACGCCGTTTCCCAATAGCAATTAGCTGGGGAAAATCTGTTGTCACCAGGGTACTGTGTGCATCGTTGCGGGCAGATGGCACAATCGCTTTAAACAAACGGCTTGGTGACAACGCAGGTGGGATGGTGTTTAGCACATTTTCATTGCTTTTCATTTAGCTGTAATCATTCCTCAACCACATACCGAGTGCAATGTTGGGCTGCGTTCGTTTGTGTAGCGTTTAACTTGATTGGAAACAATTACGAACGAATTATGCGCGAATCAATTTTAGGGTACGTAGGCTTTTGCTGCGGTACCATCACGTACTGATTTTGACGGAAAGCGATGACCTCTTATTTTGCTGGTTCGTTAAAAAGGAAGCGCTGTGGATAGATGGGATGAATAAAAATGGTTTTGCTAGGCGAACAATCGTCGTACGGTTTTGAAACAATAGATACAATAGGAAGCAATAGATGATTTATGGTATGCAGGGATTCTACCTATAGACTGCCGTTGTGCTATGCAGTGTGCCAACATCTGACCCATCTGTAGAGGTTATAGCATAGTACCAGAAGCTCCAAATGTCCGATTCCCATTTCGTAACTAACCCCAATCAGGGTTTGCGAATGTGGCGAGATTTCGACTGTTGAGCGTTAGATACAGCGAAGTTTTTGAACGCCGTTATTGTGTAGGGTAAGTAGTAGTACGAGAGCACATATTTTTGTTTTATTCATCACTTTCCTCAGCATCGAAGATATGCTCTTATGTGCTTGGATGGGAGCGATGTGTTCATGTGACATGAAGCTTGTACATTTTCCAGTCCTCCGCTGGGAAATCAACTTTGGTCTGTATTTATAACCTTTCTCTTTCATTTTTTTTCACGAATTTTATCCGCCCAGATGCAGTGGTAGGGTTAGACAGACAGGGTTATCATAGGTTTTTAGTGCCGTAAGAAAGAAAGAGTTTTCACTTTCTCTTGATACATGATTATTCACGTAAGGTACATACGGTTTGTGTATCGCCTTCTGGATGCTGTGTAGCTAGAAATTGATGTGTAATAGAAGTCTTTTTTTGTCGCTTCCAGCCGTCATAATGGAAAATAAATAAGAAGTCTTTTTTGTACATTCAAGGCATTTATGGTTGGATTGAATGAATGAAAGCGTCTAGAGTTGCGGAGTATTATGAAGAGCATAATATAAAACAATATTCTTATTTCAAATGGTATAAAACAAATGCAACAATATAGCTTAAATGATACAGCTGGGTCGTTTGTTTGAACTTACATTCATTAGGATAGCTAATTCTGCTTCGATACAAAGTACCAAAGCAAGTAAAGCCACACAATAAGCATAATGTGTTTACTGTTTCAAGTACAGTGTCCTTCACAGATAAACCCATTTTTATCTCTTGATGTAATATTTATTGATTTGTAATGTATTATATTACGCAGCATATCATCACTTCATCTTCATTAGTGTGAAGCATAATAAGCACATTGTTTTTTTCCATTTGTTACTCATACTTTTTGTGTGGTTCCGAAAAAAGACTTTTTACAAGGTTGCTTTTACCACTCATAGTTTAAGATTGCCGTATTTGAAGCTTTTTGGTGAGAAGGTCGACATTAAAGCGCAAATGCCGATGTAAGCTCATAACAGTATTTATGCTTGAACGACTGATTGTGTTATTGGTTTATAGTGGGCAATAGGCGATAATGGAAACAGTGTCTTTGGGTGTAAGAAATGAAGGAAAGGAAAAGATGGGAAAAGTCTACAGAACTAGAGTTTAAAAACAGAAACGGAACGGAACATTCTAAATGTTCATTCATTTATGATCAATGATGGCATTCTTTAACAGTGTGTAAGCCACCGAAACATGCATATCATTTTCAAAACTTTTGAAACAGTTTTATTAGTTCAATGCTGTGTGTTGAGAGTAATTCATACCCATACAAAATGTATGTTGAAGCCTTTTTTATATCTAGGCCGTAGAACAATTCGAATGGGAAGATTACAGTCGATTTATTTAATTAAACACTTTTTATGTTTTATCTCACACTACTGATAAGAGATAGATCTACTCCAATCTGTGAGCAAGTGTGAAATTGGATGCGAAGCATGTTTAAAACTGGTTTTGCATTAGATACGGTACTAGAGATTTGCTGTTGAAAATGAACAAACAAACATACAAACACTCAAAATAAATCTTTTTCGAAAACAAAAAATGCAACCCCTATTGACCTATGTTTATAAAATTCTTGTAATGGTTAAAAAAACTCAACAGAAAATCATCATTTCACACCCCTAATCCTAAATATCGTTTCCGCATAATCGGACCCTTTTCGTGGCACACTACATTAGGAAGTTGCGAGTCAAGTGAATCTCAATTGTAAAACAATAAACAAATCGTATTATAAATGGCTGTTTTTATTTATTCACAACCTGCTCAGGCTGCTAATAGTCAACTGGTCCTGTGCCTGGCATTGTAGATTGAGTGACTATTTACTAGGGATTGTGAGTATGTTTTTTTTTTGTTCCCTAAGGTTTTAGGTGTTGGTCAGCAGCCAACAGAGGCAAAGCTATCCTCACCCTCTATCTTGCAGTTGGCGAGATATCAGCACAGCTACCCATGGTGATCGAAATGATCAACGCCAATTCCCAGCTTGTACAGCGGGGATTACAGTTTCCCTGTCATAGTCTATGACACGACACTTGGGAAGGATGGCAAGCTCGGAAGGAAGGATAGTTGTCGTTTCTAATTTCATCCGGTTCGGTATGCGTGTAATTGATTCGTTTCAATGTAGCAGTCATTTATAACTAGTTAAGCCATGAAATTAATTATTTATAAACACGCGGAGGAAACCGACACCAACTGCTTTGAAAATGTTTGTATTACTGCACTTCGCCCCGCTGCATCCGTGTGTGGCTTGGGGTAGAAACAGTGTGAAAATCGTGTTAGATTAAACATGGGCGCTCAGCATGACCGCTCGCAATGAAAATATGTTTTGATTTTCCCGATTAACGACATGGTTTGCTGCATTGTGCGCGATGGAAGAAGAAGGGGTTCGTCGTTTGTGCGCGCGTGTGCAGTGATGCTCAATTTGCCAAGGTAATTTAGGGTCATGAAAACATACGCACGAACATTGAACATCAGCGATGATAATTTCCTACGATTGAGGCGGCCGGAAGAAAAAGAAAAAGTCGATATACATTGTGCCCATTATCTCTTGGTACACATCTCGGTACCCAATCGAAGGACGTTGGCAGTTGACAACATGTTTATCATATCTTATTATCATTCGCAATAAACATACCGATCAGCCGCGTGTCCTGAGCTAGGACATCACTCTCGGTAGATAAAAAAAAAGACGAAGTGTACGAGTGTAGCATAATTTGTTGAGATATGTTAACGTACGATGGTGAGCTTGTGCAAGGAAATGTAGCTAGTTGGATAGTTCGATTGTATATAGGACAGCTTCCAACTTGTGTCAACATTCTTTTACATTTCAAACCATTTGACGATCTCGTTTTGCTTCATTTAAAACTTAAAAAAAAATCTTTCACCTTGTTCTGTAGATGTTAACTTGTATTCTGACTTAAAGTTATACATGTTAAAATATTTATGAACTATGGCGTTTTGGTTGGGTGTGCCAAGAACGTACAATTCCCATTCACCCGAAACGAAGATAGAAGGTTTGTCGGCTGTGGTTGAAAACAGTATAAATGCAAAACGAGTATATTTCTCCAATTTCAAAATGATTTCAAACGAGCTACTGTACGCGTACGGCATCTTCATTATGAATTCATTTATGTTGTATTGCGCCTTTGGCTAACGGATCATATTGTTATGTGCCAAATACCATCTCGCTTATTACGATATGATTAGCAGTCGTTCTTAAAGAATTGCCAGTTTTAATACATCATCGCAACAGTTGGTAGACAGCAAGGCGGTGACGTGCCTAACGCTTAGCAAACTAGAGCGTACATTGGAGAGTCCGAGCTTATGCACGATCAATTGTGTAAGTTCATAGAATTAGTTGTTTTTATTCTATCATTATTAGATAATAAATACCCAAATTTCTAACAGATTTAGAACTTGTTATTAAAATTGTCAAATTAAATTCAACGATAATGCCGGTTCGATTATTTCGAAGGTAATTTACGATATCCGTAGCTAGTTGGTCATTGCGATTTGGTGCTCTGTTACGGTCAGTGTTTATCTTCGATGAAAAAAAAACAACAAAAAACCAATTTGTAAAAATTGTAAAAAATATTGTTTAAAGTCCCCAAAGGGAAAAGATGAAGCCAATATAAAAAAGCAATACGTTTCGTGTATTATTGTGACAATTATTGTATGAGCTCTTTTGGGGCGGCCCGGTGGTGGATACGATAGCGGCGCAGGTCGATAGCATCGATAGCGATGCAGGACCGGGGTTCGAGTCCCGGCGGACCGCCTCCCCGTACGCAGGATTGACTATCCAGCTACGGGTATGACTAAGTCACAGAAAGCTAGCAATTGCTAGCAGGCCCAAGACCTACAAAGGTTGTAGTGCCAGAGAAGAAGAAGAAGTATGAGCTCTTTAAAAACTCAAAAATTGGTTAACATGCTGCAACCTTTTAACATATAATATAGCTGAAATACGTTAAAAATATAAAATTGACCGCTATATTATGTTTATTTAATATGCAAATGAAAATATATATAAGAAGAAGAAGTATGAGCTCTTTAAAAACTCAAAAATTGGTTAACATGCCTTTTAACATATAATATAGCTGAAATACGTTAAAAATATAAAATTGACCGCTATATTATGTTTATTTAATATGCAAATGAAAATAATCCAAGCTATATAACGAATGAAATACTTTTGAATAGAGTAAATATATTCGAATAATATCGTAATTGTGCTGTTGAACATCTATTTATCGAAAAATCGTAATAATAATCCGCACTGTCTAAAAATCTAGCACACCATATCGATGTGCCAAGTAACAATATCTCAAAAGCGAAATATTAATGTTTCGTTTCTGTCATTGCATAAAAACAATACCAATAGAGGTAAGCAATCGTTTATGATTAACTTAAAATGAAAGTATTTTACCGATTTGAAAAATAGCACAACAGTTCGTACTATTTTTTTTTTTTATTCATATAGAACGGCCTGGACAACAGTTCGTACTATTAGTATAACAATAGTTGCTATGCTAAACGGTACAAATGTTTTCGATGATTTGTTTTTTTTGTAGTGCGTTTTTAGTAGTTTACGCAAAAACTTTAATTGAAATATAACATATTGACAAACAGTTTTTAGAAACTATACAATTATTATTGTTGCTTATGCAGGTGGTAAAAATGTACGTAAGTTTTCTAAACTAATTATAGTTCACATTATAAACTACGAAATTTATGTAACTGACTATTGATGTTTTGGGGTGTTAGATATGCTAAGAATTATTGGCATCAACGTAATAAAAACCTTGGTTTTGATATATATTCACAAATAACGTCTACAAACTTTGAATGACCAAACGACCAAAAAGAGCGACACAATTTTGCAATAACAGGATGTTTGGATGTGGCCGTGTACCTTGAACCACCCACCTGCATCCAATCGATGCCACAAGGAAAAACCTTCATCAACCGATGTCTTGAACAAAAAGCCAGCAACAAGGAAAAAGTGTAATAAATTGTGTGTCTGTAATCGAGTCAATAAATTCATCACATGATGCCTGCTTAATATATTCGTTATTTCTAACTTGGTGCAGAAGGGTCTGAAACGATGTCAGAATGAGTAAGATTTCAAGGCAAGGATGTGATTACCAACTGAGGCCAATAGACAGATTCTACCCATCCGTATTACCCGGTTGTTCGCGGAAGAAAAACGAAACGGTACATGAGTATATGACTCCCTATCACATAAGCGCAGCGCAGCTCATGCTGGAATAAATAATACCATCGCTACCGTATCTGCTATCGCTTATATACGTAAACGATCGTTCCAGCGCAATAATCGCATCTCCCCTCGAATAGGTTGGAGAATCATGTCGGGTTTTTTTGTGACTGGTTTTCCTCGGCGGTTCATCGGTGTTTGTGTGTGTTTTTATTTCTTTTCTCTCCGATGATACTCCGATGCTCGGCCGTGTTGGGTTTTCTTCGGTAGCCACCAAGCTTTCAGGGCAGCAAGGTACCATTTTGATTTGACATCCCTATTACCGTGGGAGCTGGTGATATACTTCAAAATGTTTGGTTCAATATAGTATAATTGAGGAGTTTGTTTGTAGTCGTATGAAAGCAACATACTCGCGCGTTCAGCATAAAATTTGCTATTGCTAACAATTACTGAAATAATTAAAGCTTTTTTGTGCCTGCCCTTTTATTAACCCTATCGTGGATACGTGTTAAACAACATTTGCTGAAAAGAAACGATTGCTAAAACGGGTGGTTCCTTGCTCTGACATGTACTTCACACAGCCCACACCTTCATTTGTTGAACAATTTCTGTGATGAAACTTTAGTTTTCATACAAACTCGCTTTGCGGTAGTAAACAATTCAAGATGTCTTTCCTTCCTATGACGTATCTTATGCGTACTGAGCGAAATGTAGATAAACTCTGAAACTGAGAAATACGGCGCGTACCACGAGGGATGTATTTTCTTCCAAACGAATTGAGGGACTTTTTAAAAGCGTCTTTAGTATGTATCAGTGAAAATTAGACGCACCATTTAGGGTAGCTACTTTTAAGAAACTTGGAAGACATCTTTTCTTTGCACACACAAACACACAAACATGCGCATACAAAAACGCACACACACCCTCGATTGTGTTATGTGTTTGGTTTGGTGTGGTATGTTTTCTATTTTCTCCACTGTTCCAGGGCAAGAAAAATCCGTGAACGAATTAGAACGCTTAACGCCCCCTTTGGCGGAACATTCCCATTCGTTCTATGTGACAATGTTGTTTTGCTTTGAGTGGGCGCTAAATATAACCGATGAATAATCGTAAGCAAACGGTAATGACCAATATTTACGTGGTAGAATATTGAGAACTTCCTTCCGTTTCGTGCATTATAATGCACGGTGGTTTTAAATGTAAACCAATTAACGCATCTGTTTTGAGTGCTTACTAAGTGGAAAAAGATTGAGCTGTTTTTAAGGATAGCTGTTTTTTTTTGGGCCGTCGGGAATCAGATTGATGTGTTCCATATTCTTGTCATTCGTGTGAAATAAAGCGTTCTTCCAAGAGGCATGATGATACGTGAGAAGCAACGATGAAAACGCACTAACAATATTGATTATTTGAACAATAAATATCATTCGATTGTAACTTTCCAAACATGGCTAAACCATAAAGTTATTTTGGGTTTAGCAGTTTTATTGTTTTGTGTTGAGAATGATCTGCTTGTCGTGTACGTGCGTCCCTCGAACAGATGATGTTCGGTAAGCAAATCAATAAAAAGAGTCTACCGTTGCTTTAACTTTCTACTTTGTTGCAGTAGAAACAGCGATATTCTCAGCACCACTATCCACTAACAACACCTGTCCTACGTCAAAACCTATCTACATTTAATTACCATCTGATGTTTTGCTATTTTTTCTGTGACGACAACAATAAACAAAACAGTTGCCTGTATCATGATGAAAGTCTTAAGATGCATAAACATATGTTGAAGGTTTAACACGATGGGATGAATCCAATGAAGCGAAGCATGGGGTGTAAATTGTTCACTTGTTAACAACCGGCAATGGCTTTTCCCACAGGGAGAATCACTGGCAGCCAGTGATCCCGGGCGCAAAACAAACCCTTCACTGGTTAACTAGTTGTATAAGGTGCATTCAGACGCGATTTGAATGGGCGAACAGAGCAAGCCTTTTGTTCGGATGCCGAACTGAGGAAGATTCTATTGCACCCCTTCGAATATAAATTCCTTGTTTACACGAGCAATCAACACCAGCTTACCAGTAGATGTGGTAAATTTAATTATACAGTTCATGAGATTAATTGAAATCCTCGAGAAATAAAAGGAATAAATGCCGTAAAATTGTTGTTGATACTAAGGGCGTTTTTATGCAGTTGTTGTGCAGGATGTTTTGTTGTAATATATGTTTGTTTGAAAGCAAAATTTTACAAAGATACATTTGGTTTTGCTGAAATTAACTATAAACGACCGGAGTGTAACTGTAACTGCGTAAATTATAAAAAAAACTGTTTTAATTTATTGTATTATCTTCTTTCTTGGCCTAACGACCTCTTAGGTCATGCCTGCCATTTCTGGCTTACTAGACTTATTGTTACCGCATAGTTGGATAGTCAGCCCTCACTATGGGGGAACAGCCCAGATGAGACTTGAACCCCGGTCCTGCCGTGTGAAGACCGGTGCCGCAGTCGCATCTACCACCGGGCCGCCCCCAATATTGTATTATATTGAACATTATTCTTCCTCTTCTTTGACACTACAAGCTAAGAAGATATTGGCCTGAGGTTTCTGGTGTCCTTTAAACTTTATGGGTAGTCAGTCTTGCGTACGACGTGACGATCGGAACAGGATTCTACAGTGTGAATATGGCCTCTAACGGATCGGCAAACTGACAGCACCTGCACCTAATCTGATTTTATTAGGTACACTCAGGTACACAAGTAATCCGAGTGGACATATTAGGTCACTAAACTTCCACCATTCCATTCCTTTAAGCTGTATTTTGTATATTGCTTAAAAAAAACAGTATTTTTCATCATTGTAGTGTAATGTATAGCTGCACGATCAAGGATCCGACCATTGGTTGGGAATTTATAGTACTTTCAGTCTGAGATGTTCATGTTGGCTGGCACAAAATAAAGCTAACAGATTTTTTTTACGGGAACAGTAGCAGAAATTGTATGGAGTTTTAGAAATAATCCAAAAGGCTTGTTGAAATTTCAACATTTCAATCAATACGAATGGAAGCTTTTTCCCTCTTTGGATTTTCAATTCTTGTTCGTATTTTTATGTAATATTCCGAATGTGAAAAATTTGTAGTTGTTTGTTGCGAATCTCACGACTTGTATATTTCACATTGAAAGTTTTTTAAACAGTCTTTTGAGCTTTATGCTCATCAAGCAGATTGCATTACTATGGTTGGAGTGCTGTAACATTACTGAGATATTTTTTTTTTGTGTTGTTAGTTTCATGTTTTGTTTCCTTTTGTCAATAGTTTCGTTCATGTTGCTATACATTAGACATACATTTTGCTGCGGCGGTCCGGTGGCTAAGGCACTAACTACGTCGCTTTTCACATGACTGCACCAGGTATCGAATTCGTTCAGACCTTTTGACTGGTCCGGTCGAAGTGTTAAAAACATAAGTTATTGCCAATACGAAGAACGAAAAAAAACACACACACATACCTTTTTATAGTTACAATGTTTTCAAATCGAAGCATTGTTTGAATGTTTTAGCGTTAAAAAACCATTGCTGTATAGAAATCATAATAAATAGCAAAAGTATAGAAACAGCGCAATGAATGTAACCAACACCAACACAAAAACAATATTTTCTTTATAAAAGGTTTACATCCTTCGTATTTATTGTTGTTTTTACTAATCCGTAGTATACTGATCTACATATTCGATAAATTTCCTAAAACAGTGGCATAAGGCTAAACTTTACAATATCTACAACATGTCCCTCGCCTTCCTTTGTCATGAATTCTTACAATAAATGGTAAATAAATTATTAAAACAATAGAACAATTTCACTTTCCTACCGTAAGCTTCAACTTAAATGCTTCACAATATTGTACAATATGTCATTCTGTGCACACCTGCTATGCGTTTGATGCAAACGCGAAATCTGTGGGCTAAATCACATCATCACGTTGAAGGTCGATCGTTTCCGCGATTTGATTACACTTCCGACTTATAAGGCTTGAACAGTTTCGGTTTCTCGGGCGTCACGGGAAGTAACGTTGTCTGCGGGCTCACTGACTGGTTGACGACTGCGGCGGCGGCGGCAGCCAGTAAAAGTCCTTTCGTCGAGCCGTTAAGCGACTTTACCGGACTGACGCTGGCGTTGCTCGAGTTCGAGGTCGATGCGGAAGTGTCAAACTTAGAGACAGACACGGGACTAAGCGAGAGTGCCGAATGGGGCGATGCAACAGGGCTTCGGCCTTGGTGATGAAGATGGTGCTGCGCATTGACAACGATGTCCTGCGGAGGTGTTTGAGCCTTTGGCATGCTGAGCGGTGCATAGGGCGATGGTGGCATAGTGCCAGTGACCAACATGGAGTTCGCCGCTGGATACACTCCGGGAGCAGTCGGTCCAGTGCCAGGTGCACCGGGTAGTGTGGTTGCGGTTGTGCGCTGCGGGAGTGGATACGGTGTGTAGCGTGGGTAACCGTAAGCGGTGAAGGCATGGGCACTTGCTGGCATACTGTTCGCACCCGGCACTACCGGCGGCGGAATGACGGGCATCTGGGTGAGCATTGGTGCCGGCGGATAGCCGTACGGCATGCCGACCGAATTGGCCGCCGCCTGCAGGATCGAGGCAGCAAACGCCGGGTCCGAGTATACGGCAGCATACGGCCAAGCCACCGCTATTCGCTGCCGTTTGTCCTTCATGCGGCGATTCTGGAACCATACCTGGGAAACATAAGAAACAAACACAGAAACGATCCATTAGCATGGGCTGTTGTAGATGAGTTACACGGTTCAATAAAGCCGCAAAACAGCGCAAATCGTGAATCATCAGCATTTAAAGCTGACGCTTGAACTCAAAATGGAATTTGAGCAGAAAGTTGTACCGACGGCACAATTAGCACCTTATGGGTTGTAAAGCTTCTCCTTTATCGCCTTTATCACCCCAGCCCTCTCGAAAGCACGCGGTGGTAACAATGGGCTCAATTATTTATTTTCAGTAGCCACTGACACAACAATAAACGTCTGGCCGTAAAATTGCCCCCACACCGAATGGAAGAAGAAAGATGGAAACGATGAGGAAGAATGTGCTTGCTACCGATCGTTCGAATCCAAACAACAACTATATTTTCGTTTCTGAGTTCACTGGGTCCCTGGGTGGATGTGGAATGCGATGGATGAATTCGTCATAATCATAATGTTGGTGATCATCAGCAAAGCCGCCGAAGAAAGGATCGTGCGATTTTATTGACTATTGCTGTCAAATGGGCCGACAATGGCGCGATCAGGCGGCATCACCACAAAGGCAGGTGATAATTATATTAATTTTATAATCGTTATATACGATAATTGCTCGCAACAACTAATGTATCGCGCAGCCGCGTATGAGCGCTGTCATGGGAAACCGATACTAACCTTAATGGTGGACTCGGGCAGATTGAGCTGTGCGGCCAGTTCGCAGCGTCGCGGTCGCGACACGTAGTTTTCCTTGTAGAACTCCTTTTCGAGTCGGGCCAGCTGATCTCGGGTAAAAGCGGTCCGATAGCGCCGGACAGATGGGTCTAGGGGCGGTTGCTGGTTGTTGCCTCCGTGTTCCGAGGAAGGTGGACTGTTGCAATCTGAGGGGTGAAGAGACAGAAGTGCGAGTTTAGCATTTTTAGCACACAAAGCGAACGCCTACAGCCGGAAACACTAGACGGATAGAAAGCAGACGAGCACGGAGGCAGTTGCATTCGTGTGACTTCACTTATCAAAGTTCAAGTGGTTCCGCTCTTGCTGGCTGGCGGGCTGCAATTCAGGCCCTTTGGACCGCTGTAGGGACCAGTTTTACACATGCTCCAAAGTACTTCCGCAGCTTAATGGCTTCTTGTTTAGCAACATCCACTTAGCGACCACTTTGATCTTCGGCAATCCATTTCGGCTAGTTTATGAAGCTAACGACTGTGTGAGACCGGAAGTGGTTCGGCTTGATTCTTACCGCTTAGTGGAGATAATGGAGGAGACGCCTTTGCGCTGTACTGATGTGCCATTAGGTCGACGGCTAATCCTACGCTCGATTCGCGATGCTGCAGCGCATCCATGCCATAGTTCCGAAAGCCTTGCATTTTGCACTAATCAGCCCGTTTGACACAATTATCCCAGCTATTGGAAAGCTTCACTTCAGTTCAAAGTCAATCACTGTCACAACACTGCATTTATCGACGTCGAACTATCTGTATTAGTTTCGATTATCGGACAACAATAGCTAAAACAAATATGTAATTTTATTGGTCACAGCCCACACATCTCTTTTGGTAGCAGGTCAAATCAGACATTGGAATCGGGCGGTCCAGCAATGCAGCGATACGATGCTGTCAAGGATAATGCTTTAGAGTGTCATTAGAGAAGTTGCCTCTTTACCCCCAAAATGCAACCCAAACAGGTTACGGGTAGGGTTTCGCTGATAGGTTGAGAAACCTTTTTTATGACAGGTAATTGCAATAAGGCGCAATATAACGTGCCAACATCGTGGAAATTGGCAAAATGTGTTTGATGAATTAAGTATCATTTGCAACTATCAGGCAGTGTGGTATGACGGAATTATCATTACATGTGTTTGTGGCGTTAATCGAATTCCAATCGTTTTTTACAACGATCTTTGAACGATCTTTCTTGTTCTTCTTTTTTCTTCTTCGTATTTATTATGACAGGTAATTGCAATAAGGCGCAATATAACGTGCCAACATCGTGGAAATTGGCAAAATGTTTTTGATGAATTAAGTATCATTTGCAACTATCAGGCAGTGTGGTATGACGGAATTATCATTACATGTGTTTGTGGCGTTAATCGAATTCCAATCGTTTTTTACAACGATCTTTGAACGATCTTTCTTGTTCTTCTTATTTTCTTCTTCGTATTTACTCATGGACTTATTGATAGTACCTAGTTCGATCAATAAGTCCTCACTACAAAGGACGCTATTGGTATGATTGTTGTCATTGCAATTATGTTGTCCCGATTTATAATGTCGTTTCAAGCGCTACGAGCATAAGAATAAAATTATAAGGATGTAAACATTTTTAGGCTGGAGCAACCATACCGAAACAATAACGACGCTATTTCAGTTGCGCACTTGCTCCAGGAGTAAATCAAATTAGCCTCAACTTAATATTATTTCGAGAAATGACCCCCTAAACCCCAAGCTGAACTCGTTGGCCCGTTCAAATAGTATGTGTTTACGCACAAGAAAGCTTACATTCGGTTGGTACAGGGAACAAAGAAATTATTTAAGGGTCTGAGCTTTTGTAGGAAAAGGGCAAAGGCTTAATCTGTGTATGTTTTGATGGTAGGGTATGTAAAACAATAACAATCTCCACCGACCACCGACGTTTTGTACAACGCTCGAACACTCGATGTAGAAGGTATGGGAACAGTAAAATTTTGGGTAACCATTTGCCAAATAGCAAACTGAAATTGCTGCAATTCATTGTGTTGTCTAAACGATATCGAAGTGGCAAGGCCACAAAACGCCAACGGTAAAAACCAGAATTGTAGTAAAATTTCAATCGGCAACGACCTTGTCGGAAAAGATTGGTATGATATTTTTATGTTTATACAGCTTAATTAGTTCCAATAACCGCCTCCACAACCGCTTTCGTTTGAAACGATTCTGCAAAGCAAAACCGAAGACTTCTCGGTTCCCATTTCTTTGTTCGCCTCTCGGGATATTCGGTTGCTTGTCGGTGTTCATGGTGTTAATAAGATTTCGTTATGCTCAGTAGGTGCTTAGTCCCTAGAACCCGCATGAAAATTAAGTTATATGGCTACCGAAAGGTTGAGCAAGGCACAGCAACCATCCTCCGACAGTGACCGGCAGGAAACGGCAGGAACGGCAGGAACGGCAGTAGTGAAATTTGTTTCGCCGACTCTTTCGAACTACACACCATTTGCAATGGTCTCTTGCGGTGTCACAGCAAGACTCCATGGAGAAAAGCACAATAAACACCAACAGTGGTGTGTAAACATACAAAAACAACCAGCAGAGGCAACAGCATCAGTAGGACTTTTCCGTTGAGCTTTCGTCATCGAGGAACAGCGATGGATCTGAGCCACCGACGATTAGCCGATGATATATGCAATTATCCTTTACCTCAATTATGCTAGTGCCGTCTTCGAAAAAATCTTCATTTTTGCTACTGCACCGCGGAAATGAAAACTACCTAGCAGTGATACATTATCCCCACGGTAACGCCCACTACCGAGAAAGCCATTTGCAGCCGATGTGTCAACCAATGTATCGTTCTAGTTTGAATGCACCAAATGGTACGGGAAATCATTGCGGTGCGGTTGATTGGTGTATCGAGCCGTTGAGGCATTCCTCTCTTTACCTCTCTATGCCGTGTTAGATCACGAAAGAACATGATCTACTAATAAATCGCTCCGCACTCATGAGCTATGACAGCATTATTGCCGAAAGCGGAAAATGCTTACAACTTTTGAGGAAAACGAAATGATTGAGAATAAAAATAACACTCGTCGTCGCGGTTGAGCTTACGAGAGCAGCATCATAAAATATGAAGAGCGCAAGCAGCAGCAGCAGCAGCAGCAGCAACCATCCTAAAATACGAGCGCTGAAACACAAAATTAATATCGATCAGACGCGGAAAAAAATTAGCTACCAAGCGGCTTAATGATGTTTCACTCCCGCAGCAGATAAACGACATCTTAAATGGTGTTTATGTTGCTGAAGAGTGTAGGGTAGCGAAAGAAACAAACAAAAAAACCCAAAACCAAAACGACATACACCCTATCGCGTTTGTGGTGGTGGTGGTGGTAGTGTGTAGGTAAAGTCAAATTTAAGCCACGCGTCTCCGAAGATTATGACGGAAAGTTTGTTCGGTGTGGTAAACGATGCTCTACGATGGCTTTCATGAGAATTCAGAGTTTAGAACAGTACGGTTTTACATCCTCTCGCCGTTGGTTTATCAAAACACCATGTTTGATCGCTAGTACATACCAGATTCTTTTATACGGCACGCATGCGTACTGCTTGCTCTGCAGCAAAACATGGAACACCTCAAATAATACCTAGCTGTTGCTAATGCCCCGCTCTACACAGAAAGATGGAGCACACCGTCATTGAATGTATTCTACGCTAGAACACACTACGATGGGTGATATTTTGTTTGCATGTATACGCCTTGAAAGGGGGGTTTAGTGTTCAGGTTTCCGAAATTTGATTACTGGAAGCAGGCAGCGGTCGATGGAAGAAAGTCTTTCGCTAGCAGGCGGTTAAGGTCTAAATGTGTCAAACGTGTGAATCGTTATATGCATTATTAATTGAAGTGTTTTGGACTAAAGAGATTCTGCTTACCGCTCATCACGCTGTTATACCGTAACCTCACGTAATGGAAATAAATTTCCTTAAATTCCAGGTTTCGCTGTAAGATTTTAGACCAGCATTCCAAATGCTGGTATTGGATATACTGTAAACGTAGCTATAGCTTGGTAAAGCGTGTTAACTATTGTTCTACTAGGAAGGCTTGAAATAAATTGTGTAAGCCTTATTTTGTTGATGCATTTCAAACCTTGTGGAATATTGGAAAAATCGTACAATATTGTTTTTTTTTTTTTATTAGATCGTTTTACTAGGTTCGTTTCGACAATGCAATATTTAACTAAAATTATATAAACTAAGTTTTCGGATGGCCTATCCTTGCTATTAGAGAACGATCCGGATAGGGTTTAAAAATTTGTTTCTGCCCGGTGAAAAAACGGTGTCATCACCATTCTTCAATTGATCGGTCCTTCGTCAAAATGTTCAATATATGGCAATTAATAGTTCAGCTTCTTTGTGAAAAAGTTGTTTAATACAAAGTTGCTAATACAATAGTTGCCTAATACATAGGTAAACGAGAAAGAAGAGAATTTTAAACTCTATCATTTACAATTATAGGTGTGCTTTGTCCAGAGGCGGATTTATCAATCACGGGGACCAATAAACCAATGGGTGGTGCAATAAAACAGGTTAGGAACCCTAGTCGATCAAAAATTTATCTTCAAACACTTTTAAACATTAGCAAAATTAGCATTCATTAGCGGTACAAATTTCGTCAAGTTTAATTTGTAGACTGTAGATCTTTTTCTTAGCACAATCTTTATTAACCGTTTTTATAGTTTTGCAGAGTAGCTCTCCATCAATTGTACATCAATTACATGTCCTGATTGCAATCAAGGTACCTGTTAATCAACTCTCGTTTAACCGAAAGATATTATTTTCCAGTGGCATTAAAGATTCTAGACGCTGACGGTAAGTACGCTAAATAAAGTGAGAATTTGATATCAAACGCCTAAGGTTCGTTTATATTAGCGCCTTAAGGTTCGTCCATACACGATCACACACGGCATTATGTCCTTAGAAACCGGAAAAGAACCGAAATTGGAACGACTTATCAAACTTTTTTTCTGTTTTATGTGCTACATTACATTCACGAAGCATTCATTATCAATTGAAAATGAAAGCATTATTAATTAATTTGGAGCATATATGGTCCAGTCTAGCCGGTGAACTGGAATAGATTATTGATTTGTGGCAATCGGAATGTAACCGGATTAAACTGGTATGAAATTTTTTGGCTTCAACAGCCACTGTGCAATTTTTTTTCCAGTGGTCCATTTAAGCGGTGAATAATATCCATGACAAGATAAACATTGTTACACACAACTCGCCTGAATCTTAACCATTTGATGTTCAGCGTGTCGCCAATCAAAAGAAACTTTATCGTTTCATCATATGTTACAAATCATACCACAAAACTTTACAATAACAAGGTACAACTACGTACAACTACGTACAAAATGACAAGGATCTTTTACTGATGTTAAACAAAACGTTTCCTATTATTATAAAAAAACAATTTTAAGAGATCTTACTGTTTCTACAATTTCTTGTTTCTTTATTTTACTCTTCTATCTGGAGTGGATTATCAGTCCTGCGCAGGGCCAGATCATAGTATAAGCTATCTAAGCAGATGCTTGGGATTCCGAGCTTTCAAAAAGCCCAGCATATTTAGACTGAAATGGATTCGACAGAGACGGTTAAAGAAGGAGCTTTTAAAGGGTCTCGAACTCCATCATGGGATCTCCATAAGGGGTGTAAGGACAATGAGAGGTCCTGGCTTGCCATCTCTGGATTTCTTGATTTTATTGTGCATGTAATGTAGCTGAATAGTCAAGCCCCGTTTTATGAAGATCTACCCGTCATATGCCATATAAAGAGGCCGCTACCGCCTCGATCACCGGGCGGTATTGAGAAATAAAAGCGGATTGTTATTTCTGTGGGTAGGTCTTGGAGCTTGAGTTCATTGCCCTCTTGAGGCGGTTGCTAAATCCGTTTATAGAAAATCCGCCTATGGCTTTGATTTAACTTACTCTAAAAAGACGATGCCTATATTGCTGTTAAAATTCTTTCTCTTTCTTCTACTTCTGGTATGGCTCTGAAACATCACGAGGTATTACCATTTCTAGTTTCCTTGACTTGATTGTACCCGTAGATAGACAATTAGTCCTACGTATGGGGAGACGATTCGGCCGAGATTTCATACCTGGTCCGGCCATGTCAAGATTGGCGCTGTTATCGCAACTGCCACCGTATCACCCCTTTCTTTCTATTTGACTCAATATGGCTCAGCTTTCATTGTTCTCTTTAGAAATACTTTAATCTTTAACTTTTAAATACTTGCTTAAACAGTGCATAGTTATTATTTCATGGTCTTATAATCGTATGCTACGCTCGGCAAATATGCATCCAAAACATTCTCGCTAACCAGGGTACTATAGCAGTTATAGTTATTTTCTACCGGAAATGATCTGCCAAATCGAACAAAGCTAAAAGCGGTTTAAAAACTAATTGGTGAACCATTTCATTCGGTTGTAAACATCGCAGAATTTTCAAGTTTCTTTCCAAGTGATAAATATTGAATGTTGACCTTGCCGTATTCTTTTCTTGTTGCTTGCGTTGTTGTAGCCCAATGGTTCAATGTACATCGATCAGCTTGTAGAACTACTGATTTCCTTACTTTATAACCTAACCCATAAAAGAACGACAAACTGAGATACTGGGACGTTTTATTACACTATCGTAAATGAATGAAACAGTGATGAATTGTTTTTCATTCTGATGAAACAAAATGGCAAACAAGCAAAGAAAAGAAAAGTGAAATTAACGAAAGGTTCTGCTATGTTTCTAAAGTATGACAATTTGAGAGTATAATGTGAACAATTTTTAGTGCCCCATGGAATGAAAGGAAATGATTTTTGAACAATTACTTGTTCAGAATGGTGAGTTGCTTTTTTTTTTGTTTTAACCTGAAACTGCAGTTAACATTCACATAGCATAACATGAAAAATTTAATGATGGTAACATTTGTTCAGTGTAAGCAAGCCAAAACAGATTTCGTGAATGATGTGAAGACGAAAATTCTGAAAATATCTTTAGCAGCTTTGAAAGTATATTTCAAAAAAAGTTTCATAACGTTTTAAAATATCCTTACAAAGAGAGAGCGAGGGAGAGATCTATACTAGTATCCAGAGGCGAAACTTCCTATATGCGGACTGAGTGCTCGAGGGGGTCCCCCAGCTTGAAGGAGGCCTCGAGCTCATGGACTAAACGAATAACTTCATATCCTCCTTGAGGATAAGTTGAGCTTCCATAACAGGCTGGACCACATTGTCCGCATGCGCAATCACTCTGTCCAAAATCGACCCTCAAACTATCTAAGCCCGGTTTCGAGGGAGGGGAGGTTTTCTTTTCTTTCGAGGAGAGGTTGAGTATCCATAAGCCGGGGGTACACCAAGCGTAAACTGAAAAAGTGAACAATTGGTTACCTGTGATTTAACAACAATTGCGAATATGGCAAACGATTATTTTAAACTATTGCGTGTATGGTTGAAGTAAACTTTAAATTACTCTATAATGTTTGCTAATGGGTGAAAATCGGATTAGTTTATTCTGTTGCTGCTTATCGGGTGAAAGAATGGCAGCTAAGTTGGTAGAAATACGGCCAGTAGAAAAACACCTTGTACTAAGTGAATAGCAAAAAGGTGTTATCTAGTTGGCAGGTGTTTCGGTGTGTAGTATATCCATGGCAATCAGCAATGATATGGCGATCCGTGATGTCAATGCCACAAAAACTGTATAGTGGAGGACTGGATTTTTCGAAGAGATAGGAATGTGTCAGACGGGTGTGTTCGATTCGTGGGCGGAAAAGGACTCGTTGCTACTGGCTGATATTGAGATCATCCCATGGTGTGGTAGTATGCTTGATGGAGCAAAGTTTCGTGAAGAGGGTTAGAATGGTGACCATCCGACAGCCGGTTGAGTCCTGATGAACGGTGCCTTCTGTGAAGATGTGATATTGGTGCTGGAATTTGTCCAGATCAAGTGGGTGAAGGTACTATTGGCGATGTGGCCGCTTTTCCCCGTTCCCCAGAGTAAACGTTTTAGTTCCTAGTCTATTGCAGGAGTACGATGATGCCAGGGACGAATTTCCCGGCGAGTGACTTGGCTGATAGGAGGAAGTTGGTGGTGCAAGAGAGAATACGCGGAAGGATTGTTGACCTCGTAAGGTATGAAAGAACCATGGAGAAGCAGCTACAAGGACGAACATTGTGAGGTGAGAGGAGATTTGATTGTGCAGCGAATTAGACTAGCCTGGCTCCGATCACCTAGAACAGAGATAAATCGACAGCGATAAGCTGATATAAATTGACAAATTGTGAAGTAACCGCGAAGCGGTTGTAGCGCCTGATAAGTAAGCAAATAAGAATTTTAATTGCTGCCGAAGTTGTTTGTCCAGATATAATCTATGACGAACAATTTATGAATGATGTTCTCCCAGTTGCTAATGACGAGAATAGCAACGTTTCCAATATTGGACAAATATACGCTCTTATTCCTTTTGCAGGTGCGTTATTTCATATTAATAAGCATTAAGGGGCGGCCCGGTAGTATGTGCGACAGCGGCGCCGGGTTTCACACGACAGGACAGGGGTTCAAGTCTCATCTGGGCCGCTCCCCCATAGTGAGGACTGACTATCCAACTTTGCGGTAATAATAAGTCTAGTAAGCCAGAAATGTAGGCATAACCTAAGAGGTCGTTAGGCCAAGAAAGAAGAAGAAGAAGCATTGATACAGCTAATTTTTTTAACACTAAAAAAAAGATTGAAAATATATAAAGCGTAATGAACAATATTGAAGTTGTTTAAGTATGTGCAATAAGCTCTATGAGTTGCATCTTACAAAGTGCAAATAAAATTAATTCAGGAAATGAGGCCAAAAACTAATTACACAAACAATTACATTTTTTTACCCGAGCATACGCAATCCAGCGCGCGAATCAACATTAATTGTAAGAAATCACTGGACAATTTCATGCTGACGATCCAATAACCGGTAGTTGAGATATCTTGTCAAGCACAAGATTGATTTTAGAAAAAAAATTGCGCAAAGACTATCGCTAGAACGCACTCGTTGTCCAGTCGTCTTAAGGATTGTTGTGATTTACACATTCTAACCGTTTGCGATAGATTTGTCTTTCTACTTGTTTTATGAGAGCTGCACCGGTTGACGCCAAAATGTTGCTTTAAGACTTAACACGACTTTTTAAAATGTTTGTGTATTTTAGAGCTTCCAGTTCTCCGTGTTAAAAAAAATAAAATTTATAAAATAACGATAAATAATAACGATTAACAATCAGGCACAACCCGTTTAATTTAAAAAACATCGAAAAATAATGTCATGATATTTTTCATACATCAGAACACATCGTAGGAAAACATCGAATGAAATTAAATGAAACTATACTCGTACGAATACAAACTAGATGTCGCTAACGTCGCTCAAAATTCCTACATCGATTTTCTACTGCAGCGCTGTTATGCTCGCGTGCTCCGATAGTAGCGTCATCTATTGATTGTCTGTTTCGGCCTGCTTGTATTTTAAAATCATTGAACAACCGGGCGAAATCTGAAATCTTTCAATTTCATGTGAACACACACATTTGCTCATACCCTGCTTGCGCCGTGAAAGTGATGTTGTTGATTTCGCTTTTGTTTGTTGAAATATTCTGCCATCTCTGTCCCACACGGTTTATGACGTTATTGAATGCAGCTTACACACAACAAAACATACGAGTGATGTAACGAACAAGCACAGTTAACAGCTGATCATCGAAACAAACTTTGAAAGTAGGATAAAACATTATTGAAGATACATCAATTACCGGTCGCTGTTCGTCCTTTTGTACCGCCAATTTGGTGTAGGCTTTGATCCTAGTTACAAAAATTGAAAAATAGTAGATAACAGCGTTTATCAACGTGTCGTTAATGTGATAGTTATAACGTTTAAAAAGCGATCGATGCTGGTGAATGTTTATTGGTGCTTTTGTTTGTTGAAATATTCTGCCATCTCTGTCCCACACGGTTTATGACGTCATTGAATGCAGCTTTATTTCTCTCCTTACTCACAACAAAACATACGCTACGGCAGCCCTTGTTGAGTGATGTAACGAACAGACACAGTTAACAGCTGATCATCGAAACAAACTTTGAAAGTAGAATAAAACATTATGGAAGATATATCAATTACCGGTCGACGTTCGTCCTTTTGTACCGCCAATTTGGTGTAGGCTTTGATCCTAGTTACAAAAATTGAAAAATAGTAGATAACAGCGTTTATCAACGTGTCGTTAATGTGATAGTTATAACGTTTAAAAAGCGATCGATGCTGGTGAATGTTTATTGGTGAAGAAACGTTTTATTGAAACGAGAGCTTTGTGCTTGCTTCTTTTCACTTTTACATGGTATTGAATGGAATTACGAAACGAAAGATTTACCTGGTCATCTATCACATGGTGTTCCCTTAATAATTTCTCGCGTTTCTCCCACTAAAATACGATAGTTGTACTGATCCGCATCCAAACTTGTGAAGATAAACATAGGCAATCGGTCAGAGAGTACCCACAGCGTTCCCTCGTTATCTACTTTTAGATCGTTCGGAAACACTAACGCATCACTGTCTGAATCAACCAGCCCCTGGGTGTCCGCATTCAGCGGCATTACCGTATTCCAGCAGCCAACACCATCCTTATTGACTTGCGTGTAGAAAATAACGCCCGTTTCGGAATCATAAAATTCGGCCGAAGATTGCGAGTTTGGTCCACGGTCACCTAACAATTTGTAGTCATAGTACGCCTGGGGGCTTTGAGCGTATGATTCGTTCTTCAACACCGTGTTCGAAACCATAAACTCCTTCGTGCTGGAGAACGCGTGGAAATACACGGGCCGGGTACCATCAAGCAGCCGTTTTCCCACGGCCATACCAAACACACCGTCCGTCCACTGGAAGTTTACTCCGCCGATGTTGTAGTCGCCCGCGAGCGGATCAAAATGGAAGAAGTTATGCTTCACGCGCCACGATCGATCTTCTGCTAAAGAATACACTAACACCGCGTAGCTTCCCAGGTCGGGAATGTAAGCGTGGGCATTATCGCAATCGCCACGCTCGGTATCAACGATCTACAATTGAAAGTGTTGCATGTACAATAGTGAACGAAGTGAATGCTTATCATCAACTCGGTGATGTTAGTGTTTGGAATTACTTACGACATTCGCAAAGAATGAATCTTCTTTAAGCAATGTGCTGTTGAAAAAATGGCGCCGAATGAGTTTATCCGTATACAAGTCAAAGAGCACGAGTGAAGGTGGCGCGTATTGAACTGCATCCCCGAGAATATCAGCCAGCCCAGTGTCCATAACCCACAGACGATCGCATTCATCAGCACGGACGCGGAAGGTGGAAATGATGGTTGCATTATTTTTCAAATATTTTGTTCCTGCCTCTGGTGATTCATTGCGCTCTGAAATGAAACCAAAAAAAAATCACGATATTGGAGTATTGCACAAAAATTAAAGGAATGAATTGTATGAAAACGGGTCGACGTTACCTGCAGGAAGCTCATTTTCATTCCATCCAGGGTATGGGTGTAAATTGGGACTCATTCCATCAGACACGTTAACGTATGTCAGTGAAGCTGCTACGCCAGATTTCCATCTACAAGTATGTATGATCATAAGTAGGTACTATTTATCCTTTAAAATTATTAACACAATTCTATATTATACAAACAAAAAATCTATAAATATGTCCGATTGCATATTGTTTTCCTTAAGGAACATAATTGTGTATTATGTTTTCGAAAATTTGACCATGAACAGCAGGGTATGGCTGCGAGGAATTTGTCTTTTTTTTCTCGCAAGAAAGCATAATTGTAGTTGACATTTATAACTTCTTGCAGAAAACCAGTCTCCAGGCTTATTTCAAGGACAACCCCTTTCGTTTCGCAAAAGAACATTGCGAGTTTAAGAAGCTTAATACGAGCTCCAGTGTCAGCAGCATTGCAATCAATCGAATGATAAAGTTATTGGCTTATATATTTTACACGCCTCAAAAGCAAAAAAGCAAAAACATCAGCGTACTAATTTGCCTGTTCCAAATCCACGACACGTTTTCCTAAAATCTTACCAACTAATAAAGTACGATTCACTTTTTGCATTGATTTTCACAAGTCTTTCATTTTTGGAAACAACTATCATACAAGGTGAAATAAATAATTCTACAAGCGGCACTATTTCTCCAATACTTATTGCAACGAAACGCTTTCACGAACACTTACTGATGGAAGTATTATTCTACTTTAACGCACTAATTACTGATTACCTTGGCACAGTGATAAACAGTTTGTCCCGCCAGCGTTCTAGGCCCAGGGGGAGATTGTTGTGGACTATATATTTGCCGGAACTCAATGCCTCCTGCTTTACAGCCTCCGAAGGCCAAGCAAACGAAACTTCGCGCCACTTGAATTTTTCCTTCAGTTTCACACCAAGCACATCGGGCAAACACACCAACGCCCCAACAATGGTAACAGAAAACACTAGACTATTTAGACCGCGCTTCATGGCGGTCGTTGTTGTTGTTTTTTTTTGCTCCGGGTAACCCTCTATTGCTCTTTACCCCAAGCACTCTAGCCACCGTTTATTCTGGCACCGAAGGAAGAGCGCGCTCACACGTCCAGTCAGAAACGCGAACAATCACCAATTGATGGCACTAGCGCGTTTGCATACGAGAAAGCCTCCTGTCTACAAAACCAGCGACCATCGAAGCAGTGGCTGGCTCTCGTGAAACTGGCCACAAATACACAAATACGCTATATCAACGCGTACCGGTTTTGTTTCATCGCAGTGTTTTTCCCTGTCTTCCTCTTTCCGCTTTTTTTTTTTGCTGCTGTCGCTCAACCCTGCGATCTTCATCTGCCAGTCAAGCTCGCCGTTTGTGTACTAAATCCGAAATCGATTCCATCGATCCACCTAGCGTTGGCCATGGTGATACTTGGAAACAAACATTTGGCCGCGCAATCGTTTACATTTGGGTGTTATCGATCTGCCGTAATCGAACGGTAACAGTTTGTGATCGAACGCAAAAGTTTAAATATTGTTATAGTTCTTGTCGGACGGGTTTCCCGTCACCGGTGCTCATTTAACAGATAATGATCTGGTGATGAAAGCGCACAGTGGCATAGTTCCTCTTGAATTGCATAAGATCACTTGTCTTTACGTGACGAACGATCACGATCGCGTTCTTCTAAATTATAAACTTGGCGAACGCAAGCCACCATTTTTCGATTCCGTTTGAGCATGCTTGTGGTTTGACTCATGTTTGTTCAGGCTGCAAGGTAGGATAATTTTTGCTGCGCTCATACTCATCCAACAGTCAAGCGTCTAGGGCTAGGGAGAGAAAGGGAAGGAAAGAGAGCATAAATTGGAAGTAGTTTAAACTCGTACATCATCTTCGGTTCGTCATCGTCTATAGCAAACCGAGCTCTGGCCGGCAACTATTTCCAGGGTTCCAAAGAGTCATACACAGTACGGTAGTAGTGTTAAGTGTTGAGAATGGTTTTTGGAGCCTATTAACTAGTCAGCAGCGAGCAAGGCAACCATCAATCAACTACAGTTGATGAGTCGATGAACTTTCTTTCATCCTATGGTTACGTCAATTTTGCGTGCCTTTTTTCATCAATTGCAAAGTCACGGTGAATATTTCGTGCTATACCGAATGTTGGCCTAATTTCCTAGTGAAATAATAAGCTATTAAAGAAGTTATCTGTAGCAGTGAAATGTTTTTCGGTGCTGTGCACAATTAATGTATTGCGCATGCTACCTTCATCACTCTATTTTGTCGGATCGTATTCTAGTGCTGTAGCATTCAAGCATCCAGCACTAGAACGTTTACAGTTACGTTACGTTTCGTTGAACACGGACAAACAGAAAATTCGTTACAAAGCTTACAAAACTACGGATCGGTGATGTAATGGCGATTGTGACGCGAATCTAGTGCATTCAAGTACTTCAGATGTATGCATATAGCATCCTGTTCATACGTATGATTTTATTGCTTGTTTGTATGAAAACTGTAAAATTGCCCAAAAGAATAAAAATAGTATACATAAAAATAACATCAGCCTATGCAACAGTCGCTACTAATGTAATGTGCCATCAATTGCTAAGGGTTGCTGATTGGTATGTAACACAAAGCATTAACAATTCGAATTAAAATGTCAAGGACGTGATGGACACCAGATTAATCAATTCGCTACGTAAACCGCTGAATCTTCCAATACCATAGAAGATCGAGCATCAAGTGTCACATAAGGTTTGCGTATTGTGTACGTGAGACGTTTCTGGGCTAACGCTAACCCTTGATGATACATCACATGTCGATAATTTGTACTTTAACCATCTCTTTGTTATAGATAATGTGTTTGCAGTACATTTCATATCTGCAGGTGACGTGAAATTATCGTTTCTATTGTAATGCATGCACAACCGGTTTTTTTTCCAGCTCGGTATTTTAATAAGGTGCATGAGATTGTCCATATTTAAATGAAACGCACGCTTCTGGGATTCACGACTGGATTAATGTGATGCAAGTCAGAAGATGGATAGCAACGGCACGGCAAGAAACATTTAAGGGAATCACATACCATCACCGATGTGTTTTTGAAATATTGAATGTCATTCACAAACCCTTTTTTCCTAGCATGTTTGAATATTATACAACATCTCAACATGTAGCAACAACGTCGAAGCAGAAATAAAAAGGCCATTTTGTGGAATTTCTGGTAAAATATACACTTTTCGGAGTTTTATTTTCGTTACGCGTCATGTATCTCCTACATAGCAGAAAATTGATTTTAGTAGTTGTTATTTCATTCCCTAAGATCTAAGCAATTGCTGCAAGGACTTAATTTCGCTATACGATACATTTCGTTCGCTAATATGCATTTGTTACTTTCAATTTATATTAATCCATATGCTTCAATTGTTCATCATCAACGATTTCCTGACGCGCAGACATTACTTTTGAGCCAGAGCGGTCGATGAGGATCGGTTGAACTGTACGCCACCAACAGTGTTACCATTTAAGGGTTCGTTAAAAGATTGAGCAGTGTTCTTCGTTTCCCGTTCCGTGAGTCGTTGTTTTAGTAATCGTATTTTATCCTCTTTCTAAAAGTACACAACACATTAAGATAATCAATGTAGTCCATGTATCCACCACGATCGGAGAGGTTACCATGTAGATACCGTTCTGTTTGACTTACTTGAGCGATTAGTTTCTGTAAATCATCATTTTCGGAAATTAGTTTTTGATAGCGTTCCTCGTCCTCCTTTGAAATGCCGGTATCGTTGCTGAACTTAGATTCGACTTTATCCTTAGGGTGGCGTAGCACCTCTATCACCTGAAGCGGTTAACAAACGATACAACGCACATGTAATGGTGTGTTACGACCTTTTTGTTTTTTTTATTTTGCTCTACTTACCTTCGGCACGAAAATTAACAACATACTAAGAAAGCAACAAAAGATGACAGCCAGCGCAACAAACGCAAAGGAAGCATCTTGTTGTGACGCTATCACCATAGCAACAGGAGCAGTGATGAGGCATAGAACGACAACATTGTAAATACTCATTCCAACATAGCGGGAGTCGTTGATTTGTTTCACTTTGATGGAGCGTGTCTCATATGCCAAGAAGAGTCCAAACACTAATATCAATCCCTTAAAGCCGTAGATTACTCCTGCAAGGAAGAACGGGACGATATTTAGATGATAATTTGATTCTCAAGTTGTTTAAGTTTTTCGTTTTACTTTAAATCACTGCATAGTATTAGCACAGCATAATACTCTTTCAAATTCGTTTTTCAATTATAAACCTTACCTAACCAAACTGAGTTGTTGTGGCTTTCGCAGTGCTCCAATTCTGGTCGTATTTTTACATCATCGTTAGATGAAATCGGATCTTCTAATGGAAATGTTTCAAGTCTTCGTTGTAGAGGATCCTGCATTTGCCATGTGAGCAGTATTACTAAGTCAATCGTCAAAAGCCCAGACACCATTGTATACAATTTCCACGGCTCCACCTTTTTCTGTTGATTAAAAAGTGTAAAATTAGAACGTAAACCAAAATTTCGTAATTCAAAAGATATGTTACACCTACACACCTTGGGATCCGTTTTAGTTTTCGTTGTAAAGCGATGCACACGCCACACTTTGCTGAACATGGCTCCGTAGGCTAAGGTAAAACCAGTTGAAAGAATCCAAGCCCTCGCTTGACATACCTGTTGCCGATGATAAAATGGCTTATTGAATGAATTTTATCTTTTCTCAACAAGCAAATTCTGATCATACTTTTGGATAGTTTTCTGCTGTTATGAACTGCCCATCAATACCCAGCAAAATGACGGATACGAGACATATTATAACTCCAAAAAGCATGATGGTATTGCAAACGGGATGTGACGATTGAATAACCCTGTAAGTTGGAGTAAATTGGTGATTGTATTGTAACACACATAATGAGCATAGCATATTCGTGGTTACCTTCGATGTCTATGCCAAATGTTAAATATGATGAGTGTTATTGCTACTAGTATGCCAAAACTCGATATTGTGCTCATACAGATAAACAGTGGCAATGAAACGGTTCTCAAAACTCTTCTCACAATCGTACGATCTTGGGGTACCTATAATGCAGAACAACAAACATCAAACAGAAGGATCGTATATAGGTGCCAACCAGCAAGTACTGGTTCGAGCGAGTAACTAACCTTTTCTCCATCCCATTTCTCCTTGTTAAACCAAGTGAGATTATCGGCCTGCGTATCGTAGTATCCCAACTTATAGTACTGTCCGTCAATCATTTGTTCAATCTGAGTCAACGCGATACGATCACCCTGTGAGCTGAAAGCAACCACGCCCTGTTGAAATGATACATTGTGTTTTGCAAAACATTAGATGGTGTGTGCATAGATGTTATGAAACATGCCAGACTTTCTTACCGATACGCCCAAAAATTGAGTAGAGTTCATGGCGGCATAAATGGCGTTCGCTATTTCCTTATCCGTGTAAGTAAAGTCTTTCAGGTTTTTACCAGAGTTTTGTTCCGTTAGTCTTTGCATCGTCTTATTAAATGCTAATGCCACACTCCAAACTGCATCGTAGGCGAGTGGAGCTTCTTGATATCCTTCTGGATAGCGGTTGTGGCTGATATCGTAACCCTCCTCAATCAAAGCAGCGTTCAGCCGTTTCCTGAAAATAATCGTATAAATTATAGTTTGTTTCGCGTGTTATACACTATGCCACCATACCGAAAATCCTCTGATGACATCCCTGATATCGTTTTCTGATTGTTCTGATTCCACATTAGAGCCTCCGTTGTCAAGTGGCCTTCAGCAGCAATCTTCATTTGCTCTTTTGTGCATGAAATGTTCTCGTTCTTCAGGTTTACCTCGTACCAATTGTCCTCGTACCATCCTAAAATAAAAAAAAATCTCGATAACAGATGCCTTCTTTTCGAACCTTAACCGATACTGACCAATGAAAAACCACACATAAGCTCTGCCATAAAGTTGCTGTTTGTACATCTCACATAGCACACGCCGTGCCGCCACTACATAAAATAGCCCCACTATTATGCGAGCATCCTGCCGTCGCAAATTGCGTACTGCATCCGTAGGATCGGAGAGGAATGATTGTCTTGTGACTATTTCGATGCCGGCATCTTTGCATCTTGTTTCTAAATCCTCTACTGTCTGCACATAATAAAAAAAGATAAAAAGTTCCCATCAGATACTTGTCCTCAAAACCCAGCATTACTATTCCCCACATATGAAATAAGGATAATCTGTTTTTTTTATTTTAGTACTTATAAGCACTATAGCTTCGATCTTCACACCTCAGGACTGGAAATCGAATCCCCTCCACATAGCAAGAACTGAGTAACACATAATTCACATACCGATATGAAGACTTCCTCTGCCTGTTGCAGGATTGCAACCCTTGACCAGCCAAACTTTTGCATCAACTTAATCCTAGTAGGATTATGTACGGTAGCAGACGGATGTGTTCTAAACAGGGTCGGAAAACGACTACGATCGGATAAAGCCGGGCTGGAAGCTCCATAGCATAGCTTAAATACACCAACAACAGGTACATATTATTGGCCTGTGTAATTAGGAATGCAGCAACGGAATTATTTACCACAACTAAATTCCACATTTTGGCGGCTTCTGCTACCGTTGTACATACAGTACTGCACCCTGCTAATAGCATCAGCTTTTGAGGTGAATTGTACAACAAATTGTACATAACACTTGCTCCAAGACCTGGCTCACACTACATACGTGAAGAAAGGAAAATTGGTATGGATTAGAAAAACTTTGCATAATAGCTCTTGGTATTGAAATGGTTATGTCGGTTTCGCAATCACCTCGCTATCATTACTGTGGAGTGTAAGATTAAATCCTGGTAAAAGGTCTTGATTCTCGTTCACATCCTGTAGCGCAAGTTTAGCGGCTGGCATGCATGCTTGTCCACCCTGCCAACCTCCTTTTCCTGCTATGGGAAAGATTCCACCAATATGCAGTTGGTTTGCGCCATTCACGCTCCCGATAAATAGGACTGCTAACACCAGGTAGAACACTGTTGGGTATTGCAGGAAACATGCTACCTGCAATGTACAATAATGAATGCTTACACTTCGAATAGAAATTGTTCTATTTAAAATTTATTGCTGTTATGTACAACATTACTTACTTGGTTATATGTTTCGCTTAGACATCCCAAATGAGGCTTTATAGTCTTACTTTTCATTTTACAAATTTTAAAGACTGTAGTGTTAAGTGGTGGTAGACTGTGTTCTTAAATGATATGGCAATTTAATGTAATACCAATTTGTACCTGAAAAGCAAAATGTAAGTTATCTGCTTATTTAATGTTATTCAAAATTTACTTTGCAAGGATGCTAAAAATTTATATGTTTAAACATAGCTATTTCGGAGGTGCCAAAAGTTCTCTCTTTCTACCTATGAATTGATGACTACATATATCGTGCAATTTGAAGGTAATTAAGTAACATATAGTAGTTTTGTTTTAGATTCATCACTTATGTTCGGACATTCAATGTTCTATACTGCACTGCCATGTGTGAAATATACATAACACTTACCGCAGGCAGTGATGTAAGTATTCAATCTGCATAATCAAATACTTCATGCCCAGATATGTGAAAGATAACTTCCCAAGGCTTACATTCATGTGTACCACAAAAGTTACTAACCCATGGAATAATACCACAAAAATTATAGCTTTAGTTAGAGTTAACTATGTTTATGACAGCAACAAATCAGTACCGACTATCTGTTGAATCGCTACAGATTATACACTTTTTTGTAGTGCAATGAGAAGTCTCTACGCTAGCTTTTAATACATTTTACATAATGCATATTAATCATGAGTGAAACACTTTACTTTGACTGAACTATTTGTATGTAGAATTTATGAATGTTTCTTATCATTCACACTGTCGATTAAGCGTTGATCAAAGTTGCATTTGTAATGTAAATTTGCATAAAACTGTTTCCGAGTCGATACAAATTTCCATTCAATATACGCCTATCGATACACATTGATAGTAAAGGCATAGGCCAAACACTTGTTAAAATAACTGTGTTGAAAGACCAGAATATGAGCAACAACTATTTTTATCACAAATATGTATGAAAGAAGAGCCTAACATTTCTCACTTATGCACACATTTCACCCAAAACTTGGAACTCAAACAGAAATATACCTTGCGTAAAAGCTTTACGAATGTCCTTATGGCTTTTTTACGAGCAGAACACTCTTGGAGAACTTGTTTCTTGACGATTTTTTATGTCACATTGTTACGCATGCGCCTTCGTTTGTATCTGTTTTGTATGTATGCGTATTTGCAGAAGTTTTTAGAAATTGTTGAAAAAACATCCTGCTATTTCAGTATATTTGGCCAAACAGAAAATGAGTTTTGTGATAGTTAGTTTTCAAGAAACTTTTATATTATTACTATAATAATTTTTAGGGTATTTTCATATTTCGTGTAATTTACTGTTGTAGAGTGTTGCTGATACAATATAGCTGTAATAAATTATGATTTGCGATAATTTTGATTACGTTTAAAAATTATGTTTAAATTTGACTTGCATGCATTTTTTTTTCTCCTATTAAGTCCATGCACGTTGCTATATTTCGATACGCCCACTTCCAAAGCCTGCGACAGTTAATCGGGTTTGGGTGTATGATTTTGAAATTTGTTGTCGTTTTACCTATTCTATGAGCCCTTGCCCATCCTTGCAGACTTTGATCGAAATTCCTAAGTACTTAAAATACGTGGTACATAAATTTTATAAAATACAGATTTTTTAAAATTTTATGTTCATTTTACTCAAACACAGCATGGTTTTAAAGCTTTATGCCTCAGTTAAGCAAATATTTCTTCAGTAATTCAGTAGTTTTGTGGTACTTCATTTAAACACGTGTCTGTAAATATACTCAAATAATATTCAAATGCTTCTTTGTTCAATACGTAATTCGATGATATGGCGCCATGTTTTCAACTGTTTGAACTTCTGAACTCAGCATTATAGCCCACGAACGGTACTGTCAAATTCACAAAAACAAAACGTTCGCGCGTTTTCTGCAACCACAGCGAGCACAAACGAATGCCTAGCTTTCGCTTGTAGTTTTGTTTTAGCTGCATTGCAAATATACTGTTTTCGTAGAGCGGTACGATGTCCAACTTGAAGCCTCTACAATGTCTCAACTTAGGTACGTAATTGTACTCAATTATTAGAGCACAATATCAATAATCATTATCTATATTAATGCATCCACTTGCAGACAAACCGCAGCAGAGGGCATTCATCGAATTCTTCAAATCGTTGGGAGAAGTATGTTAACTGTATTATAGGTTAGTTGGACGATATCTATCAATAATGCATTGTTTACGACCGTTTATAGAAATCTGCTACAACAGTGCGAATATTCGACCGATCTGATTATTACAGTTGCCATGGGAAAGACGCAGCCTTTGTTGCAAAAATAGTCTTCAAGTCTACAAATGTTGTAAAAATTATGGAGATTGATGATCACCAGCTGCCATACATTTCGTTAAGCAAAAACAATTTCGAGGGTCTAATACGAGAGCTGCTGCTTGTGCGCAACTATCGTGTAGAGGTGTATATAAAACCATCGAAAAAGAAGCTTGAGAACGAGTGGGTGGTCCAGTACAAAGGGTCTCCCGGGAATCTGGCTCACTTTGAAGATGTCTTGTTCAATACCAATAACGAAATGGTCAATGGGTCGGCTTTGATTGCATTGCATGTTCGTCAAGAATTGAAGCAGCGGTTGATTGGACTGGGATTCGTCGACGTGAACGAAAGGCGAATGGGAGTTATTGAGTTTGTTGACGACGATTTCTTCACTGAGCTGGAGGCTTTAATCGTGCTGCTGAGTCCTAAGGAGTGTCTGCTTGCGAGCACTGCAGTAGAGGTAATTTTGTGAAAAGACAAAATACCGAACATAGTTTGAACTATTTTCTTTTCACACCCCACAGCACGAACGTATCGAACAGATAATGAAAAGAAATAATGTGATCATTACATCTCGAAAGGCAAAGGAGTTTATGATAGATAAAGCCGATATTGTAGAAAGCTTGAACAAATTGCTTCGCTTCCGAGAGGGACAGCAGCAAAATGCAAACACCATTCCTGAGGCTTCAAAGGCAGTGGCCATCAGTGCGCTTGCTGTGGCTGTAAATTATCTTGAACTTACGAATGAGATTGCCAATCACGGCCAGTTTCAACTGAGTTCGCTTGATTCAAATCGGTAAGCTAAAAGGACCAATACAACTACGATTCCATCTAGTTTTATATTACTCTCGAGAGTCATGTCTATGTCTTCTCTCTCATAAACATAGATTCGTTCACCTGGATGCGGCAGCGGTATCTGCACTAAATCTCTTTCCCAAACCGGGCACATCCATAAAATCGAGCACATACCGATGGCAAAGTGTGCTTGGTGTGCTTGACCGGTGCCGTACACCTCAAGGACATCGGTTGATGGCACAGTGGATTAAACAACCGTTGCGGGATTACGAGCTCATCAAAGATCGCCACGACATTGTCGAGTATTTTGTCGATGATACGACAGTGCGCACGGAACTCCATGATAATCATCTAAAGAAGCTTCCAGATATAATGTTTGTGTTGAAGCGCCTGTTGCGTAGAAAAGCTTCACTGCAGGATATTTTCCGTCTGTACCAGGTGATACTGCGTGTGCCCAGGATCCTAACGCTGCTGGATATGAATAATACGGGGAACGTAGCTGTGCTTAACAACATACATAACCCGATCAAGGATAGTTTGGCAGATTTGAAGTTATTCAAAGCAATGGTCGAACAAATTATAGACCTGGAAGCTGTCGAGCAAGGTGAATATCTCGTGAAATCAGACTTTGATAGTCAACTACAGGAGCGGAAACAGGAAATGGATGAGATTCATTCGAAAATGAAACGTCATCTTGCGTCAGTTGCTAAGGATATCGGGTTGGAGGCTGGTTCGTCTATTAAGCTGGAATTCGTAAGCCAGCATGGATATCATTTCCGAATCACGCTCAAGGATGAAACCTTGATACGGAAGAACAATTCCTATCGCATCCTCGATGCCATCAAAGGAGGTGTACGGTTTACCACGAGCAAACTGCAAGACTACAGTGATTCATTTGCCACACTAAAGAGTGCTTATGAAGAGCAACAGCAAACAATAGTAGCAGAGGTGATACGCGTGGCAATCGGGTACATAGACCCTTGGACGATGCTCAACAATCAGATAGCGCAGCTAGATTGCTTGGTAAGCTTTGCTGTAAGTGCTTCTACTGCACCTATTCCGTATGTACGGCCCAAAATGCACAAGGATGGGCCTAGTGTGTTGAAGCTTTCTCAAATCCGACACCCGTGTCTGGAACTGCAGGAAGATGTAAACTTTATTGCCAATGACGCTCTGTTCGCCCAAGATGCATCAATGTACATTATCACTGGGCCAAACATGGGTGGTAAAAGCACCTACATAAGATCAGTTGGTGTTACAGTATTAATGGCACATGTCGGTGCGTTTGTGCCATGCGAAAATGCCGAAATGTCGATTGTGGATTGTATCTTGGGTCGAGTCGGCGCGAATGATAATTTTACAAAGGGACTTAGTACATTCATGGTAGAGATGATCGAAACTGCCGGAATTATTCGCAAAGCAACGGGGAAGTCTCTGGTAATCATCGACGAACTTGGGCGCGGCACATCAACGTACGAGGGCTGCGGTATCGCGTGGTCTATAGCTGAGTGGTTAGCTAAAGACAGTAAATGCTTCACTCTGTTCGCCACACATTTCCAAGAAATAACTGATCTTGCCACCTACGTACCGAATGTAAAAAATTGTCACATGGAAGCAATCGTTGATGAGAAACGAATGACATTATTGTATCAGGTTAAGCCAGGTGTGATGGAAAAAAGCTTCGGAATACAGGTGGCTAAATTGGCCAACTTTCCTCCCGGTGTCATTCAGGTGAGTAAGAACAACAGCGTGGAAACAGCTTTTCCTAAATCGCTTCCTTTTTCTTACTTTACTTACAGCTTGCTCAAAAATTTTACAGCGAATGCGAAGATCATCGAGGATCGCTCAAAGAGAAACACGCTGCCGACGGTTTGAAAGTATTGCAATCCTGTTTTGAACAGATAGACAATTTTGATTGCGAAAGTGACACTTTTTCTTTGTCTTCGGATGCTTTGCAAAATCTACGATCTTTGATGAATTGATTTAATAGAACTTTCATGGCGTACTTGCTCGAAATGAATAAAAATTATCGTCTTATTGAAAAATATATAATAAATAAGTAAAATCCAATTTCTCGACTTGCATCATACAACTTTACTGAATAACTTATGCAGCCCTTATGTATTCCCACATTAAATAAACCAATAGATTTTTTGGTGGTACGGTCAAGAGGAAGAAAACAATTATATGTAGCAAATTTAAATCAATATTTAGCATACCAATTAGCATTGATGGTAATGTACAAGTTGCAGCGTTCCCCAAAATAAGTGTGCCCTAAAGCATGCCCTAAAGAAGTAAGTTAGAAAAACAAGTGTGCACATGCTTGAAACAACGATCGATTCGGAAAGCTCAACAGTAAGTAATTTAACTGGTTTAATTGAGTTATTTTAGATAGAAACTTCGGCTGGACTATGCGTAAGGAAGAAACACACAAAAGGGGTACAGCGTTATTGAAAATTGCAGGTATTTGCATTGCACTACAAATGACCGCACCGCAAGTAAAATGGGTGTTTTTAACTTTTAGTTGCATTAATTTTTTTTCTTTCAAATTGCTATTGTCAGTTTGATTGTACTCACATATCAATTGCAAAAGAAGACCAATTGCGTTAAAAATGTTATAATTAAGAAAGGTCCAAATTATTTATTTTTTTTATTCATATAGGACGGCTTACTCCAAATTACAATTAAGGAACTTATTCTAAATTACAAAATACAATTCACATGGGTTGGGAGCTTTTTTTTATTGGGGTCCAAATTTTAAACCGGTGCATTACACTCTGTACACACATTGGGTATGAACCTGAGAAAAGTATAGACATATGATTTCGAGTTACTTTAACTCACGAAACTACACACTGTATTGACTTTATAACACTGTGCAATAAGCTACCAAACTTAATTACTAACGGTATAAAGGCTCAACTTGTAAATCAAAATAATTTAGTAAGTTGGGGATTAGGGGTTTAAAACGCTTAGTGAACACGCAAAACAGATAAAGACTGTTTTATATGACTCTTAACCACATTTGGTGCTAACATGAAGGGAGGGGCGGCCCGGTGGAAGATGCGACGGCGGCACCGGTCTTCACACGGCAGGACCGGGGTTCAAGTCTCATCTGGGCCGTTCCCCCATAGTGAGGACTGACTATCCAACTATGCCGGTAACAATAAGTCTAGTAAGCCAAAAATGGCAGGCATGACCTCAGAAGTCGTTAGGCCAAGAAAGAAAAAGAAGAAGATGAAGGGATTGATGTTAAATCCCATGTGTTCCATCACCCGCATCCAGCTACGGGTAAATTAAGTCTAGAAAGCCAAAAATGTAAGGCCAGACTTCTCGAGGTTGTACCGCCAAAGAAGAAGAACGCTCAAAACATTTGAAAATGCCGTAAACTATATATCATATCATGTTGACAACATATTTAATAAAAAAAAAAAAATGATGTTAATATTATCGAATAAAAAAGTAGTACTAAAAACAGAAAAGTAAGAGTTAAAAAAAAATAGCATCAGTACACTTTCGGCGATGCCTGTTGGGTGGATTTGAATATCATATATTTTATCCCGGTCCAACACAACAGCACTGACGCTATCATGATATTCCGCTCTACGTTACTTCGATGATTTGCTATGTTCAATACTCTGTGCCTTCCGCGCTAATGCTTGCGCGCGTGCATAGAGAGCTGAATGGCAGAACGAGTTTTTTGCCTTCGGAAATCTTACGAGCGAACAAGATTCAGCTTTACGCTAAAGCAGGCACTCAATGGTTGGCTTTCGTCGCCACCGTCATTACAGCGATCATAGGCAAGGTTTTCGTCGTTTTCAGTCATTCGGCGTCCGCGAAGCTGTCCAGAGCAACAATTTCGAAAACGTGTGGAGCAGATAACCGAAGAGTCTGGAACGCAAGTGTTAAAAAAGAGAGAGAATAAAAACACAACAAGCCGTATTAAAGCAAGTTATTGGATGATATGTGTGATGAGCACAGGAGGAAGCGGTTGAAAAAAGTGAAAAGAACAAGGATTTGTGTTGGCTGTTGTGCTAAAACCATGTCAAGCCATTTGTAACCGTGCATGTGTATATTATTTTGTACGTTTGCTTTGTACGGGGATGTTAGATGCTGCGAATAAAGGCGTATACAGTGGTTGTAGGGAAATCTTTTGCAGCCAGCCAACTTTACAACAGTATCGTGCAGTAGTGTGTTGTGCCAAGTGTTAGTGTAACGCAACAGGCAAATCGTTGTTGACGCTCGCTATATTAGCTTCACGGACGTGCTACTGCTACTGTCCCAAGTTCCAGCTTCTTTTATTTTCATTCTATTAAATCTGAAGAGGTTGGTTTTTTCGTCTGAAACATGATTAATATCAAGGTGAAAGCGACCATCAAATAACAACGTTAACAACGTGATGTCTGTGTGCAAGTGGGCGAAGCTTTTAAAACACGGTGATCAAATTTGCAAATGTTGTAGTTGTAGGTTAAGATTGAAATCATTCATAACGAAACAGAAGATGCCTTTCGGTGATGAAGACAAGCTCATCTACAGCGGGAACTGAAATCGATGATGCTTCGATGTGAAAGATGTGAACCGGGTCACAGTTTTAGACAATACCAATATTTCAATGTCATGTGAAAGACTACGAGTATTAAACGTGTGATTTTTTTTTTATAATACCCTGCTTGCTGATCCCGAAAAAGGGTTCGTCGCTTTGACTAGTTGCTGGTGCAGTCTATAGTTGTGTTTGTGAGCTAACCGCGTGTGTTTATGAGATTGGCGATTTGGCTATTATCGGCAAACAGTATGGTGAATAACTTGGTCTAATACGTGATATTACTTTGTGTGTAATATGTGCAGTGAATACATAAGTAGTACGGTTGCTAACTTTTGTTTTCGTATAGCAGTGCGGTGATCTTGTTGTGCTATCAATACTTTGTTGGTAACTGAATAATACGTTATATAAAAGATGTTGTCGTACAGATGTGCAGATGCTATTAGTGAGTGAGTGCAATTTGCAGTTCCTCGTATTAATTCGGTGCAACTGCATCTTGTGAAGTGGGATTCGAACATCATACTGCAACGAGCGTTATTCTTCTGCCTTTCTTTGAGCAAGGCCATAAAATGATCTTAGAAACAATAGGATAAAATGAGAATCGTAGCGGCGGCGCTGTTTGTTATTCTCACCATTTTCAAATTAAGGTATGGTAACGTTTATGTTAAATTATGTTATGGTAAGATACGTTGTGGGACGATACTCTTGTGTAACGGTAGCTACGCGACAAACCGGTATCAAATCCCATGTGAATCGTTCACCAGTACGCAAGAATAACATGTTTGGGAAGCCAGAAATGACAGGTCCATTTGTGAAAACAGACATTTCTCAGACAAAACACAATGGAGCGAAGTTACGGTGCGTGAAATAACTGTTAGACCCTTGGAATGAAAAAAGGGTAATTTACATTATTATATCGAGTTCGATTTGTTGCTATTTTGTTATTTATGTTGGTTATTTATTCGATCTCATTGTATACCTGTAGGGAATAACAAAGTTTGCTCATTGTATAAGCTTCAATACACTAGACTAGTCGTAAAAGGTGGGACAGGAAGGAGCTTGAATAGCGAACAGTAGAAAGGAGCGGAAAGAGGACGGAATGGAAGTCCAAGAGGTGATCGAATACAGGCAAGAAACAGGTCATTTGCACCGTACCTAGTACCTTTTGGAAGATATGCTATGAAAGCGTGGGAACGAAGTGTACGTGAAGCAACATACTATATTGAGACGCTGGTGCAAGGAGTAGCATAAATTGTAGTAATCATTTACTCCTTTGTTGTAGAAGTAATTAATTTTTTTCGGAAATTAATTTTTAAAACAGCGGGGCTAATTATTGCATAGCGGGCTTAATTTTCAAACAAATTCAAATGTTTCATTAGTTTCTATGCATACTACCTAAGATTGATAATTGAAGTACGGGAACATTTTACTAGTAACACACACAAAGTTGTTTTAATTCTCTAGGAACAATAATGAACATTTTGCAAAGGATTTAAAGTTTAGGAAATGTATGATTGTGATAAAAAATCTTTTATTTAAGAACCGTTAACCGTCATAAAAGATTGAAGAAGTTGCAAGAAGAGACGTAGCTACACAAAAAAGCTCCCAAGAAGGTCGCACGCTCCCGCCTTGTTTGGTGCCATTCTCGAAATGTGGCCATGATGCAGCAATATAGCATGTTTTATAAAATTATGTAGCCTTATACAAAATATTCACTTTTGGAACCACATCTAAATGCGATTAGCTTAATTTGATCCCTTTTAATGTTTGTCTCTACAGGGCTGCTAAATGTTTCGTATCGTCAGTGCTTTGCTCTCGTATACCAGGACTTACGCAAACCCAGCGACAAATATGCACAGAATCATCCGATGCTGTTGTATCTTTGGCATCGGGTCAGTTATTAGGAGCAAATGAATGCCAAAAACAGTTTAACGGTAAGGTCTTTTTTTTAAATAACTTACTATACAATTACTTTTGCTGTAACTACTATTACTGTTGTTTATTAATACTTTCAATAGGTCATCGATGGAACTGCACACACGTATGGAATAATGACATGCTAGGGCAGATAATAGTGATAGGTACTTCAATAAATTTATTCCAATGAGAAAGCAAATGTAAGCTAAAATGTTGAATTATTGTACTATTACCATCTAGGTTCAAAAGAGGCTGCATATACTTATGGCATAACAAGTGCTGGGGCAGTATACTCCATAACTGCAGCATGCGCTAAAGGAAACATTACCACGTGTGGTTGTGATACGAAACAAAAAAGTTTTTCATCCAGCGAGTCTGAAGTGAGTGTAATATGTGAATTTCTCATGTTATGTATTTTATGTATTGCTTTTAGTTACGCTAAACATGCAGTAATGCATTCTTATCTATAATGTTCCGTGTTATTCATATTGCTCCATTATACTCATAGATGCTTATGTGTTTTTATCGCTCTCGTTCTGTATTTTATTTTTTTCTTGTTCACATGTTCTTTTAGTAGAACTGGAAATGGGGAGGTTGTTCCGTGGACATTGGTTACGGTATGCGGTTTGCAAAAAAGTTTCTCGATGCCCGTGAAATTGAAAACGATAACCGCAGTCTTATGAACCTGCATAATAATCGTGTCGGAAGAAAGGTAAACAGCATATTGAAATGAAACGATAATGTTCGCTTTTATGTCAATGGCGCACAACATACTTAACAAACTTTTAATGTGATATTATATAGTACATATTAGAACCGGAATGAAATTACACTGTAATTTTTTACTATTGGTTATTTTTTTAAGATAGTGAAGCTTCTTTTACGGACTGAATGTAAGTGCCACGGCGTAAGTGGTTCTTGTGCCATGAAAACCTGCTGGAAAAGCCTCCCTTCATTTCATGTTGTAGGTAATACTATGATGAAAAAATATCGTAAAGCCAAGATGGTACACGGAATCAACTTACGGAATAGTCAACTTCAACTCGTGCTGAAACGGTAAGTAACTGCTTTCCCGCCATGGCTCGGCTGCTGATCGTAAATGTTATAATGCTCGTGTTTCTTTGACAGAAAAGGCAACAAACTGCAACAAAAAAATGGAAAAATTCTGAGCGATAGTCAAATTCCAAAGAGAACGGAGTTAGTCTATCTGGAATCTTCGCCAAATTACTGTGAGCGTAATATCAGTATTGGTGTTTTGGGCACAACTGACAGGAATTGCAATCGCACTTCTACTTCCATGGATCGATGTGATCTATTGTGTTGCGGTCGTGGCTACAACACGCACCAGATTGACCGGACTTGGCAGTGTAACTGTAAATTCAAATGGTGTTGCACTGTGACCTGCGATGTCTGTTCCGAGCGTAAGGAAGAGTATACTTGTAAATAAAATAGCATGATAAAACATTTAAAATAAAATTGCTGTCTTCCAATACAGAAATCGCATACTTATATGCACAAAGATCAGTTAACTTTAGGAAAATAAAAGTCTTAACAATTCAATGATTCGGATCATCGTAAAAGTAAATCGATTTTTGAAAGAAATTGTTTGCAGTTTTTTCATTTTTTTTTCAAAATCAAGGGGACCGTGAATTGCTGCCTTGAATAATGTATTATGATTTAAATAAACTTTAGCAGGGCCAAAATAAGTTACCACGACGTAGTTTCCGTACAGGACGAACACAATTATAATGAATGGTTCACAACGAAACGAGTACGATTATGGTAATAGTGTGATAGTTCACGGCATATTAAAATAAACGGATCACAGAAGTTAAATCGAATCTAGTATTCCTATATGTTTAGTAATCTCTAGCACGGATCGACTTCTGCGAGGCATAAAGCGGAGTTGAGAAAGGAGCACCGCAGGATTGATTCAAGACGTGCCGACGAGTTGCCGATATTTACCATGTTACAGATCAATTTGTTAATTATCATTAAAGGTACAAATTTACCGCTTAGCATATTATTATTCTCAATTTATTATTTATTATAAGACGGTCTGGTTGCCGATCGTAGGTATAGAATCCCGTCTGCATCGTCTCCCCCAACGCAGCACTGACTATTCAGATACGGGTAAAACGAAAATGGCAGACCAAGCTGTTGGTTGTTGTCTCGCGGTTATCTCGAAGAGCCAGAAAAAAGAATTGTTGGGGTAACTTAATGCGTTAATAATTAATAGCAGTGGTTTATGCGTAGCATGACGTTGAAGCGTTTCCTTAGCGTCAGCTAGTACACGTGATAAAAGATCTCCTTCTGCTAAACCGCCACCAAAAGGAAACTTCACCAATATTGTGAACCGAAGCAAGGCTAATGCACCAGTACTAATCAAAAGCATATTCTATCCATAGAAAACGCTGGGAAGCTTGTAACAGGCTGTTTGTGTCAGAAGCTCGCCGAGTGTTTGATATATCCGTTTATGTCAAACGGTCATCACACCAATATTTGTGCAAACTACTAGCAAAAGAGCATGCGCACCGCAGGTTGCAACGAACAGCGCTTTTTCATTGATTCTTTGCTTGCCAGTTTTGTAGCGCGAAGTCAAAGATTTTGGGTGGTCGAGTAAACGAGCTTGAACAACGGTATATTAGTTGTGTTCACGGGTGTATGCACATTTCACAAAGGTTTTCGTTCACACAGCTCGCTGTATTATAGTAGTTTGTGTTGAAATAACTTTGGGTTATCAAAATATGATACCTTTTCTGTTGCGGTTCGTGCGAGCGAATACTCCATATTTGTTCTACGTACGCTCAAGTTCGATGGTAGTTCGATTAGTTTAACCGTAACGAACGGAAGTTATCGTTTCGAGAAAAATTGTGCGCGGAAGCCTTGTTCATAGTGGTGTTCATGATATGTGCAAAACAGTGCGTTGAATCTTGTATGCAAAATCAATGGTTTTCGACTATCGAATACGCCACGCGGTGATGGTGCTGTGGAGCGTAACAGGCCAAAAAATGTTAGAAAGATAAGCATGTCGTTGGCTGGTATTATTCGTCTCTCCTCGCCGCAAATCGTTGTGCACCGCCCTGGCTCATATCGCCATTTCGTTCTGCCACACAATTGACAAGCAAGTTTTGGTGCAAGTGGTTGAATGAAGCAAACGGAGAAAATATAGTTATACAGAAGTGAACAGAATTGGCTGCAGACTGCCATTCAATGGGATGAAGTGTTGATAGAGCGCCGAGTAAATTTCCAACAACTTACTGCTGGTGCATTCAGTTGTGTTCAAATACTACTTCCTGCTGTGCTACAGTTTAACTAGCCCCGAACTAAGTGGTTTTGTTTCTCCGCATATTTGAGGTGCGTTCAATTGTAAAGCTGTTCATTTTGTATGGCATAAAGTTCGCTACCTCACCTCCGTCATCGAAACCATCAGTTCCATCACCACCATCATCCTTGTCGTCATCATAATTTCGAGCAAGGTTACCAGATTACCAGCCCCATCCTTGAGCGGTACTAGAAAAAGAAGCTTTCGATAAAAATAACACATCTAGCACGCGCTTCAGGTGCGGAGCAGCAAAAGAGATAGAATATTTTCTATCATCCCGAAAGTGTGAAAATCTTCCTTTCCTGTTATATGTAAGCATTTTTTCTCCTTGTATGTACCAATTTTATCAAATTGTATGGTTGTTATTTTTAGAATACGAGCTCAATGATATTATTTCTGTCCACTTGGGGCCGCTGTATAGAAAACATAAATTCTCCATAAACTCCTCTCCAGATCTATGTCACTCACCGTCAATTCTCTCTTTATATTTTTACTATTTCTCTCTTTCTCTTTGTATTGAGTCGCATTCTAACTTCATCTGGCTTTTCTCCAGTCTCTTATGAGCACTTACGCTTTTCTAAATCTTGAATTTTATGCTCTTCTCAGCTTTCTCTTCTTACCCAATACAGTTTTATGCTCCTTATTCGTGATTTCAGTCCACAATTGAACATGCCATACAAAAGGCATATCATGCAACCGTTTTGATAGTGGAGGATCAATATTGAAATAGCTTTTAATTTTTTTTTAACAAACGTACCGGACCGCTGGAGCCATGTCCATGATTTGCATGCTCACAACGATCGGCCAGTTTGTACGATGCAGATTCTCATACTCATACCTCATTCATTGCTGGGTTTCTACTTGCCTTAGTAATGAGAGTATGGACAGATAGTCTTATGTGCTCCATTCATACTACCTGCTGCGAGCTAAATTGTGTAGGCGCCTGCGTGCTTATGTATGAGACTGTGTATGATAGATTTAACGAGAGCAAGAGGTCCTTAATATGGTTCGTTTTTTTCTCTTAATACCAACTTACATACGCTATTCTTTCATACAATGAGATACTACTACGTACAACTCCTTTTAAAAATAGAACAATGCTGTTAAAAATGTCTAAGAGTTGTTATCTTCCATGAAATAGATGTAGGTTCCAATGTTGTTGACATGATGTTAGTTGTCGTGTAGTACTTATTCGAGTTCTTCTAACTCCAAGCAAACATCAATTTCAAGCAAACATTGAAATAAAAGTATAAAATCTCATGATTTCTATGCCGAGCGCTAATGAGCAATCATTTCGATTCTCATTTATAATTGACACGGATGCAATTGAACAATCAATCGGACAACCTAAATTGAAACATGATGAAGATGACCATTTGGCTTGCTCCATAGAATTGAATCATTGAGCCTGTTTCACGTAATTCAATGTTTTAATATATGTACAAAAAAGCGATTGCTTTTATATCAAATATGATTGGTATTCCAATGTATATTGTTAAAACATGGTGATTTGGAAAAACTATGTATATGTTGCCCGTGTTTTTCAAATCGCACGTTTGTTCAGCGTGTACTAAAATAAACAAGAAATTAGTTATTATGTTTAGTGATTAATCAGCTTCTTCTGAAATGTTATCGAATAGTTTCTGAAAACCATGATACCTAGGCACGAAAAATTAGCTCATTACACCATTCCTTTTTCATTGGTTTACATTACGTTATGGTAGTATTACAGTATTACACATTTCAATTCAATTTACATTTCAATTTTCTGATTCCAAATTTTTACTTTATTTCAAACAAATTATACTTATGAAACATCAATTTAAAATAACGTTTCTAAAAACAAAAATACTTTGTTTGAAATGTATCGTTATCATTGATAAAGTTTTGGTCAACGGTAAATTTTTAGTTTTGCAGCATTGTCATAGCTCTGTGAGATTAAGGATATTTTTTTCCATTATTTGATTTGAATGTGCAACCTATTAACAGATTATACCTTCAACCTTTTAATAGTTGCAACCAAAAGACAAAAAACACCCATTTACCATACACCTTTATGTTTTAATCCAACAATCTTGCTATCATATATCACACAAACTATCAAAACCAGAGATTGAATCATTACATGAAACATGACAAAATGCCAGTTTTGCCAGCCAGAATTTAAACATTTGTGACAATTGTTTGTGTTTTGTTTTATTTATCGGTACTGCAGCATCAGGAACAAGAGTTTGTTAAGGTAATTCACCGTGATTCGCTTCAACCTGAACCAACACCCATACGGTGAGTGTTTGTTGACGATGTCTGTTGTGTAAATTAAATGTGTTTCCAAGCAAAACATTATCCAGCACACCTGATGTTCGAAATTAACAAATTAACACGATTATAATTAACAATTAATTTATTATTGATTGAATAAAATAATACACATTTATATTTATTCGTTCCTAACAATGTCACGTACTCTGTTCTAATGAACCATTAGCGATACATTTGTGAAAAGAGCTTATATCTTTGTTTACCATTCCATTTCCGATGCATAAATGATTCTGTCATAAAAATAAGTTTTCTTGAAAATATTTAATAAAATATGAGCTATCTGTGTTTGTAGACGAATTTCAAATGACCAAATCTAAATATCTTATTTGTAAGAAAAACATTTTCATTATTCCATTTCACCATAGTTTACTTAACAAGTATTTGTACAATTTGTTAACGGCATTGCTCATATTCCAACATGTTTGCTATACACGTTAGGTATAGCGAATATGAGTTCGCTGCATAGCTTCATCAAGCACAACTTTTAGTTCCAAACTCATCTTGACAGTTTTGACATTATTTATAGTCAATGTTCAATACGTGGCGTCACATTAGAACAACTTAGACAATACATCTTCCTCTTTTGTAGCTATGCACTTGCAATACTCAACCCATTTCAAATCCGATTCGTTGTTTCTCATCTATCTATGTTGCTTTTCTTTATATGCACCGATTACACATGATGTGAAAATGCGCCACCACCAATCCCACAACAAAAAACACTATAAAGCAAACAAGCAAAAAGACCAAGCATAGCCAATTCTAAAGCTGCAGATAACAATATAGACCGCGATCCGTTCGCGGCATATTATGTCTCGCGAAGTCTACAGCACAGGTCAAGCAAATTCAAGCACTACCGGTACTAGAAGCCCTGGTCGACCAACGAGACGATTAACTGAACTGCCAACTGTTGACAAGTCACCCTCACGAGACTACGGCGGAATCCGAGGAAGACCTTTAGGTGAAATAAATATCGTTTTTACATTGATCGTAATTTTGTATTGTATGCCTCTTTTTTCTCTTTATATCTACAATTTTATGTATGGAAAATTCTATTTTGCTTCAGTATTCTTCATACTGAAATTTGTATTTCCTTATGCCATTCTTCAGTACCAGCAGCTTGGGAGTTCAAACTATATGATATTAAAATACGTAGTCAACATACTAAGCGATTCAATCAAAAAACAAACAAATTTAAAAAGTCCCATACATTGTAACCAATCGTGACATTCAATACTCATTGAGTGAATCATGAATATACAACAGTGTCGCCTCAACTTAGCAAACAAGCAGTCGAACAATGAAATGAATCTTTGATATACCTTGTTATACATACGTTTTGTTTTTATAACAGTTTTCGACATTTTTCCACCTCGACCTTGCAACCATAAGTTGCACAATGATGAGAAATTCTCCATTTATTCGCTAAGCAACGTGCAGATAGTAGAAACAGCAGGTTTTGCAGTGCCGAAGATTAAAAGTCTAGTATAGTTTTTGCAATCGATCGATCTTCTATTTTCCTATATTACTACACTTAATATGCTCCGTATTGAATTCAGTCTGGTCGCTTTTAAATGGTGCTATGCCTACGTATTAGCTCAAAATTGTTATTAGATTTCTCGATACAACTGTGCAATTTACACATTTTTTAACAAGGCAAACGGTTTTTCAAAATACAGTACAACTTTGACTATTTCAAAGCAAACACACATTTATGTTTAGCCAACCAATTGGTTTCTCCAGTTATTCCTTAAGCGCAAGTAAATACGTCTCCTGTAACTATTACACAATAATCGTTCATTTCAACTCTTGCAACACTCGACAACAATTTTAAAGAACACTTACAATATTTACTTGGTTCTCGCCGGTCTCTGTTTTACATAAAGCGGTAGTTTTTTACATACAGTTTTGCGATTTGAAGCGTTTTTTGGGTTAACATGAAAAAGTTGTACTGTATATCAATAGTATTCATCCAGCATGTAGTTAATATAATTTTATCTTCTTTGTATCCGTGTTTGGCTTCCAATCCACGGTAGAATCATCTTTAGCTCATAAACGTCACCTTTCCCCATTCTTATAGGGCCCAATACACATCAATCACGCTCAGGAAATAATTCTCCGCTGAACTACAGCTGGAAGTCTTATCCACATCATAATTCATTTACAGCCATGGGTAGTCCATATTATCGGGATATGGACGAGCCCATCAGCCCTGCTGGTGGTCACCATCGCAGCAGAAGTGCGACTCGAGCCCCAACGCACTCGTTGGAGTATCCCCGCGAGCAATTAAGTACGATTTGCACGTTTAACCAACGCCGCACAACAATCTCACGTGAAATTTACACTTTTGTACAGGAACTCGATATCAATCACTGGACAGGGGTCTCGTTGATCCCCATGATCGAGAGTTCATACCGATACGAGAGCCACGCGATCGTTCCCGTGATAGATCACTGGAAAGGGGACTTTATCTAGAAGAGGAACTCTATGGTCGACCACCAAGACAAGGTGATAAGCGCAATTCGACATTCATCGTTGCAGTATAATACCAAAAGTTAACGCTGCTTCATCCTTTCCTTTCACCAAATTAGCAATGCCGGAGCGAGGATATTTAGGTGATTTGCAGGTGCAAAATGGGGAGTTGCAACGAGAACTGGGCAATTTAAAAAAAGAGCTCGAGCTTACCAATCAAAAGCTTGGAAGCTCGATGCACAGCATCAAAACTTTCTGGTCACCTGAACTGAAGAAAGAGCGAGCTCTTCGGAAAGAGGAAAGTGCGAAGTACAGCCTGATTAACGATCAGTTGAAGTTGCTGAACAGCGAAAACCAGGTACGAACATTTTGATCGCTTTTGTAAGCTCTGTTACTATAGTTAAAACTTTGTTACGTTCACATTTTCAGAAACAAGCAATGTTAGTGCGGCAATTGGAAGAGGAGCTGAGATTACGCATGAGGGCACCAAACATCGAAATGCAGCAGCAAATGGAAGCCCTTTATGCAGAGAATGAACATCTTCAAAGAGAGATTTCCATATTACGCGATACGATTAAGGTAACATCATGCTTAACACGTTTTACCTCGTGTTTTGTAGTATAAGAGTGTATTTTTGGCAAATTTGTGGAATTGGGACCATCTATATTTCGTCAATCGTTATGTTTCGAGTAAGCGTTATTAGTTCTGCGCGAAAAAATGCTCAGTTCTGTGCAGAAACCAGGCATAAAATAAAGTGAAATCTCCATTTATAAAAGATAGTGTTCAAATGCGAATTGCAGATGCTTATCGCAGCATAAAAAAAATAATAATATATGACACTTTTACTATATGATGGAAATTGAAATACTAATTAATGAATGTAATGAGTAAGGTACGATTGGACCAAATATTTTGGAATGGGTTCAAACAAGTCTCGGCTTGACGGTAGCTTACCTACGATGGATTGGCTCACAGATAGTCCGTCAAAAGCAAAGCAACAGAAACTATTTCATATCTAGACGTTTCGTCCAATTAGAATTGCATGCAACAAAATCATTCTGATCATTTGGTTTTATATACGAAACTGTTGCCATATTTGAGCAAAGTTCATGTCTATGTCTGGATGGTCCTATAAAACTCATCCAACAACAAAGATGGTTCGGACGACGAAAATAATCAGATGACTACTGACCATCTAGAAATACAATAAAAAATACATACTAGTCTTGAAATTTCCTTAAATAATTTTTTGTCACTAACACACAAGAATATTTCTTCTTTGTAATAACATTTTGAAAAAAATACGTACATCAGTAACGGAGCTTCATTTATTTATTTATTTTTATTATACTTAGGAACTGGAACTACGAATAGAAACTCAAAAACAAACGCTTCAAGCTAGAGACGAAAGCATAAAAAAATTATTAGAAATGCTGCAGAGCAAAGGCATGGGTGCGTATGACAAACCAATATACCATCTAATCTGAAACCCAAAAAACTATGCACGTTTAATTTTCATTCGTAAATTTCACAACTATTGAACAACAAGTTTCAAATTCCATCCATTGATAAGCTTGTGTTTCGCTTCTAGGCAAGGAAGAAGAACGCCAGATGTTCCAACAAATGCAAGCTCTCGCTCAGAAACAGGTGAGTTATGTTTTTTTTAATAGCGCTTAAACACCTGAAAACTAACCAAATTGCCAATGTAAGGCACTTGTGCGGCATACAAAGAACACTTTAAGTTGTGTTAATCAGTTTTATAAGACATTTGAGAGGACCGTCTTATTTTGTATTAATGATTATGACTGCATGAAAATAACGAGCAAATTTGTTTATTGTTTCTTTTTAATTAACACCAAACTCTTACGCCATTATTTCTACACCAATCTTTCATACAAAGAGCTTACATTTCCAAATGTTTTGTTAAATTTACACCAAAGTCATATTTTGGTTTAGCTTCCATCTTTTTTCTATTTTTCGTTTAGTTCAGTAAATTTCGCTTCTAACGCTTACGTACCTGTTGTTTGGCGAAAGAATTATGATAACTTATTTGTTAAAACAACCGTGCGCATTAGCAACTACGCTAGCGATCATACACCCACACACGTGGGATAAGCTATTTGTTTCGATCTTTCTCTTTCTCTTCAACTGTGTCAATCTTATTTTTTGTTTGTTTATTATGTTTATGCTTTATCTTAAAATTTGTTGTTCGATTCTCGGATTTTTTATCCTTCGCTCCTTTAGACTTCTTTTTATCTCTCTCACTTTCTCTCTCTCTCTCTCTCTCTCTCCTCCTTTCCCTCTGTCTTTCTTTCTCGCTCTCTCGCGCTCTTTGTCTGCGTCACTGAGACGATGTTAAAATTTGGTATATGTTCAATGTACATTCGCTATCTTTCTTGTTTCTTGT